>SNQJ01S0022880.1:59206-117661 GCA_010110895.2 Picea sitchensis | reverse complement strand
GGTTATTGGTACAGGCTATTTTGTACAGGTTGATTAGTACAGGGTTACAACAGTATATCTCACAGTGATAGTGTGACAATGGTTCCATCATTCTACTTATACGTCAGGGTGGTTGGACGGGGCAAGGACAGATCGTTGTAGCCACCTTTTGGTTGTAGCCGGAGAACATAGGGGGTTGTAGCCTCCTTCTGGTTATAGCCAAAGAATTGGGGAGTTGGAGCTCCCCTCAGGTTGTAGCCTGAGAAACTAGGGGGTTGGAGCCTCCTTCCAGTTGCAGCTAGAAAACAAAGGAAGTTGTTGCTTCCAATGAATGTAATTATTCAAGACATATAAGATAAATCATTCCGTGGTTTTCTCCCACTTTGGGTTTCCACGTAAAACACTGGTGTATTGTGTATGTATATGATTGTTCATTTGTTCATTGTTTATTTACTCTGCAATTATTGNCACCCCCCCCTCTCAGTAATCCAACACTGATATCAATTCAGTCTTCAAAAACATTGCCACTCCCTTCATTTGATAAAACAAATATTCAATCCTTGATTAAGGATATTGTTTCTTGATCGTATCTTTGTTCAATTGATGGTAGTCAATACAAGGTCTCCATGATGCATCCTTCTTTCTCACAAAAATAATTGGTGCACCCCATGGAGATACGCTTGGACATACAAGTCTCGAGTCCAAAAATTCCTTCAATTGTATTTTCAACTCCTGTAATTCAGGCATTGACATTTGGTAAGGTGTTCTCATTATCAGTTCAGTTATAGGTTTCAATTCGATTGTAAACTCCAACTCTCCTTTAGGTGGTAAACCTGGAAACTCTTCTAGAAATAAGTCTGCAAACTCTTGTACTATAGGAATGTTTTCTAGTCCTTCCACCTCACCCTTTTCATTTAGTGCTAATATTGCATATATCTTGCATCATTTGCGCATACTCTTCTGCTATTGTAGGGAAGAAATAAACCTTAGAGATTGTTATATCAAGATTTTCCTCACCCCATGCAACTTGCTTAGAATGCCTTTTCCATTTCCCTATGCAGACTTGAAGTCCCTTTTTGCAATTCCCAGATATAAAAAACACATTTTTCGCATATACACTCCCTAACAGCTATACAACATGCATATACACAGGTTGCACCATTATAGCCCGCGTACATCAAGTTTTGTGTCAAAAATTAAAAATGGTGTTGGGTTTCCATGTCCCGTCATGGGATCCATGATCCTTGGCCTTCCATATACTGTAAAATTTCTGAATTTCCCCTTCAATTCCATTAGAAGGCTATAAATGGGCCATATCCAAGTTGTGGAAGAAGGAGAAGAATTCAAATTTGAGAGAAAAGTTACTTTGGAGAAATTGTTCACTTCATATTCAGTCTGCATCCCTTTGTCCTTTTAAGTCTAAACACAATGTTCATCCCCCAAGCTCTTCCCTCTTTGATGGAAAACCTCTTTGTCTCTCTTATAGGAGCTTGCCTTTGGTGGAGGATTGAAGTGGTGGAGGCCCAACTGTAAGGGACTTAGTTTCTCCATTCCGAACATGCTGACACATAAGTTTGTCATTCATATACTTATGTTGATTACATTTTAATAGAAATACTCCGTTCTCATCCAATTAATGTCTCACAAATATTTCAATTGTTATTCCATGGGCATTATTGTTATGAATATTGATGGATTATTGTATTATATGTGATAAATTTATATATTATCACCATATGTTTGCATATCTTGGTTGTTGAGAACAATTTGGAGGTATATAGCTTTGAGTCAAGTGCTCAACGATGGTCTTCTTCGAACATCCAGATGAGGTAGGATCTTTATCCTGTCTTGTTAGCATATTTGTTTATATCGTATAATTGACATATATATATAATCTATCAAACAAGTAAGGAAATTGTTGACGCATCTCGTATGTGTCCTCCCATGTCGCCAAGTGTGGACTATAGTTGTCCAACTAGACCTTGACCTGATCGATTATTCGACATCATAGCTTTCGAGTGCAATGGTACATAATGCAGATTGGATCCTCCATAAGAGCACCCTTGTCCGACACCTGCAAAGAACTCATGTCAATGACATGTGACAGATCACTAATATAATGTCGTAAAACAGATACATGAAACACATTGTGCATATGCCTCAAATAATGAAGCAAGGCTAGTTGATAAGACACGGGTCCTTTATTTTCCACAACCTCAAAAGGTCTTACAAACCTAGGAAAGAGTTTAGCACCATTTCCAAACTTCATAACTATGGTCAACACGATGCGCATCAGGATAGATCTTTTGTTGATCCTGTGCTTCTTTAATACTCTGTCTTATCGATTGCATCTATTCTTCCATTTCTTGGATAACTTCCGATCCCACCAGGACCGTATCCTCAATTTGATCCCAACTCAATGGCGTCTGACATAGTTTCCCATAAAGAAAATCAAATGGTGCCATCTTAATCGTACTCTGGTAACTATTGTTGTATGCAAATTGTACTAATGGAAATAAGTCTTCCCAATGTTTATGTTGGTCCATTACATACATTTGCAACATATCCTCCAAAACTTGGTTCGTTCTTTCTATTTGTCCATCTGTCTTTAGGAGATATGTTGTACTAAAGTTCAATTGTGTTCCCAAGGCCTCTTGGAAACTGGTCCAAAACCATCCCGTAAACATTGATCCTCGATCAAATATGATCCTTCTTGGTACACCATGTAATCTCACAATCTCTCTAACAAATACTCTAGCTATGTATGGTGCTTGATATGTTGTACACACTAGAATAAAGTGTGCACTCTTCGTCAGAGTGTCAACTACCACAAAAATCAAATCGTATCTCCTTGTCGTCATTGTAAATAAAAAAATAAAGTCCATCGAAATGACCTCCGATTTCTATTTAGGAATAGCATGTGGATGTAACAATCACATTGGATGTCTATGCTTAGCCTTCACTTGCTAATATTCTAGACATCTCGCCATGTAACTAACTATGTTTTCTTTCATTTCTTTCCAGAAGAATAAAGGCTTAAGGTATTCCTTCATCTTCATGACTCCTGGATGAGCCATGTACACTGCTCGATGCGCTTCACTCAAGATCAAACTTCTTAATTCGTCATTAGGTGGTATGTAAATTCTACCATTAAATATCAACAATCTGTCGTTGTCCAATGAGTAACCTTCAAACTTCGGTACAATCATGGTATTTTGTCCAATATTATCCTTAACTTATTTATACCAGTCATCGTCTATCTATAGAGTTGGAATATTTTCTCGAAGATTCATCTTAAGAGGTATTACCAAGAATATGCATGGTCTCTGACTCAATGCATCTACCACTATGTTCGTTGTTCCTTTAATGTAAGTAATCTCAAAGTCATATTCGCTAAGTAGTTCAGACCAATGCCGTTGTCGTGCGTTCAAGTCACTCTGAGTAAATATATGTTGCAATCCACAGTGATCTGTATTTAATTCAAATTTTTATCCAATCAGATAATGTCTCCATACTCTCAAGGCATATACAATTGCTAATAACTCCAAGTCATGCGTTGCATAGTTTTCTTCATGATTTCTCAATTTCCTTGAAATGTAAGTGATCACTCGACTGTCTTGCATCAAAAATTTGCCTAAACCTTCCTTGGATGTGTCCGTGCATACCAAGAATTCTTTGTTCATGTCTGGGACCTTTAGTATCAGTGATGTCATCAACAACTCTTTGATATTTTTAAATTCATCCATGCATTTCTCTGTCCAAACAAACTTACTATTTTTCTTCTACAATTCCGTGATTAGGATTTCTATCTTTGAAAAACCTTCGAAAAACTGTCGGTAATATCCTGCTAAACCCATAAAGCTACATAATTATTATATGTTTGTTGGAGCTAGCCATTCCATAACGACCTCTACTTTTGTTGGATCCACAATGATACCTTCACTAGATACGATATGTCCCAAGTAATGAATCTTCGTTTGGTAGAAATAACATTTCGATAGGTTCCCGTACAATTTGTTTTCTCTTAGAAACTGTAGAAACAATCTCATGTGATCATCATGCTCTTCTTTCATCCAAGAATAAATCAATATGTCATCAATTAATACTTAAACAAACTTGTCCAAGTATTCACCGAACACCCCATTCATCAAACTCATGAATACCCCTGGGGGGTTCATCAAACCGAACGGTAAAACTTTAAACTCATAATGTTTGAATCTCGTCTTAAATGCAGTCTTGGGGATATCTTCCTCCTTAATCTGTAATTGATGATATCCCAATCTCAATTCAATCTTCAAAAACATTGTTTCTCCCTTCATTTGATCAAAAAAATCTTCAATCCTTGGTTAAAGACATTGGTTCTTGATCGTAGCTTTGTTCAATTGATGGTCATCAATACAAAGTCTCCATGATGCATCCTTCTTTCTCACAAAAATAACTAGTGCACCCCACGGCGATACACTTGGACATATAAGTCTCAAGTCCAAAAAATCCTTCAATTTCATTTTCAACTCCTGTAATTCAGGCGTTGACATCTAGTAAGGTGTTCTCGCTATCGGTTCAGTTCCATGTTTCAAGTCGATTGTAAACTCCAACTCTCTTTCAGGAAGTAAACCTAGAAACTCTTCTGGAAATAAGTTTTCAAAATCTTGTACTACAAGAAGATTGCATATAGCTTTCATCATTTGCACATACTCTTTTGCAACTGTAGGGAGGAAATAAACCTCATATATTGTTATAGAAAGATTTGCCTCGCCCCATGCAACTTGCTCAGAAGGCCTTTTCCATTTCCCTATGTAGAATTGAAGTCCCTTTTTGTAATTCCCAAAGCTAAATAACATATTTTTCACATATACACTCCCTAACAGCTATACAACATACGTATATGTAGGTTGCACCATTACAACCACGTACATCGGGTTTTGTGTCCAAAATTAGAAATGGTGATGGGTTTCCATGTCACGTCACGGGATCCATGATCCTTGGCCTTCCATATACTAGAAACGTTCTGACTCATCCCCTTAGTTCCATTAGAAGGCTATAAATGAGCCATATCCAAGCTGTGGAAGAAGGAGAAGAATTCAACTTTGAGAGCAAAGTGACCCTGGAGAAATTATTCACTTCATATTGAGTATGCATCCCTTTTTCCTTTTAAGTCTAAAAACATTGTTCAACCACGAAGCTCTTCCCTCTTTGATGGAGAACCTCTTTGTCTATATTATATGAGATTTCCTTTGGTGGAGGCCCAGCTTGAAGGGACTTAGTTTCTCGGTTTCGAACACACCGACATGAAATTTTGTCATTGATATACTTCTGTTGATTACATTTGAATAGAAATACTCTTTTCTCGTCCAATTAATATCTTACAAATATTTGAATTGTTATTCCATGGGAATATTTATTATGAATATTGATGGATTATGCTATTATATGTGCTAACTTTATATATTTTCACCATATGCTTGCGTATTTTGGTTTTTGAGGGCAAGTTGGAGGTATATATCTTTGAGTCGAGTGCTCAATGGTGGTCTTCTTCGAACATCCAGACGAGGTAGGATCTTTATCTTGTCTTGTTAACATCTTTGTTTATATAGCATACTTGAGATGAGAGTTGATTTCTGCAATCATTTCTGTCTGTTGTGGTTTAGCCCATTCCATAGTGTGATTTTCCTAGTAACATAATTGGCGACCATACTGGGGATTGAATCTTCTTTTCAGGATTTGGAGTTTTTTTCTCCATTGATTGCTCTCGATTAGCTTGAGTTTTCTTGTCATCTGACTGCTTGAAAACTTATTTTCATTTTGAGTCTGAGTTTCTCTGTCTTATCCTTAACCTGGCATTGTTTCAACACATATACATGGTTTTTCCCTTAACAGATGCGTACATCCGCTAGCTGTCTTTCTGTATGGAGCGTATATACATGATTTTTCCTAAACAGTCACGTACATGATCCTTGATTGCTTGATTGTTGAGTTTGGTGTTTGCTAGATAAGTTTTGATGGTTGTTGAGTCTTCTAGGGTCTCTGTCGTGACTGTTAAGTTCCCGCAAAGCGATAGGAAACCTTTCTTTTGTTGAATTTTTACTGCGGTCTTTCTTTCTCATAATTTTTGTTTCATTGGTTGTCCTTGCATATTGGGTTGGGTGTTTTCTTCTTGATATCCTGCTTGGTCTATCTCTTTTACTTACAATAGGATTTATATATCAAGTTGTTGTTTAGTCCTTGCATTTTCATTTCTTTTATATTGAAAATACAAAAAAAAAATACATTTTTCATTATGGCATTTGATATTTTGGGTTCTTATCATTGATCTTGATACATGTATGGAAATATTTCATCTTATTTGAAATTGTAGAATTGAATTGAAAGTTGAATTTTTGAAAATCTTATCATTTATTGAGAATTGGAGTTATGACTTTGCATAGTATTCATATTTATTTGATTTACTTGCTGATTCATAACATCATTAGTTTCACGACCACATCTTTTGAGTAAACAAAGCCACTAAAAGTAACGCCGATAAATTTAAAATTGACTAGAAACGATTTTATTTTTCAGGGTGCACAAATTAGCTTAAGATTTAGGGCCTTGGAATAGGATTTTGAGAGTAAACTTCTCCAAGGATATTAAACTCAACATATGTGTCTGACTAAGGGAGTGGTGAAATCCATTGTATAATTGGTGACGTCAGGAGGCTCCTCTCACACCAAAGTTAAGCACGAGGTCGTGAGAATTTGGTTGAGGAGATATCCCTCCAATGCCTTCTTAGTGTCAGAGATATTTCTGGGGATCTCTTCGTATATGGGGGTCTTGCTAGTACCTTTACATCTATGAGAGGCAATGATTTCTATATTTTAGGCTTTGTTACCCTGCCCATACGGTAGGCCCGACTTATGACTTTTCTCCTACGTCTTGGTTATATCATGGTGGCTTAGTTGCTTGACATAGGTAGCCACATATGTTACTTGCAGGGGTTATTATGCAGGTACCCTGAGTTAGATAAGGGTCAGAAAACACACAACCTTTATGGAGGATTACCTCTTCAGGGGGATCTGACCGACTAGTTGTTAATCCCATGAGGGACCTTATAACTGATTTTGATACCTCCAATATTTTGAAGGGAGTCTCAGGCCCCTCTTGGGTGAGGTATACCTACTTTAGGGAGGGAGGCCCCTTTAAACCACTTTATCCTCTTTGTGTGCATTCTGGCCCTTTTGTTTATTTTGGTGTTCTTTTTGATTGTTAGTTGGCCTTAGGATTTGTTTTTATAATCTCAAGTCTTGAGTCATCGTGGAGCCAAACCAACTTCCTCGCAGGTCTCGTCGTTTGTTGAAGTTACCACCGCATCTTGAGTCTTTTCCTTCTAAAAGGAGCAAATTTATCAAACATGGTACACACACCTCCACCTACCAGAATTTTGATCATACAAGTATGCATACTGAGTCGAGTCAGAAAGATATTGGGAGTTCCTCAACTCCCATACCTACTATAGTTAAGGGTACTCCTTTGACGCCTTCAACCACCTCAGTTGTAGTGCTAGAGGTTCCTATCATCACTCATGTACGACCTATAGTTAATACTCAACCTATAATCACAAACCCTTTTGGGTCTCTTTTTCACTCGCCAGGCTACAATACTCAATCCATCCCTACGGCCTCTAGCCCTTTCTCTTATGGTATATCAAATTTCACATTGCAATTTTCATCCTCCAACCCAACATCTAATTCGAATCCTTGTATTGGACTTGGGGGCATGGCTCTTGTTAGTCTCTAACTTTGTTAATGACTATTGAGTTATTCTATTCCATACCCTATCTATCCCTAGCATTATTTTTCATTTTGATTTCTATGCTTCTACAATGTTAAATTGGGATTGCATTTGTATGTTTTGTGTGTTTATTACCATGTTTCAGTTTGATTAAATTAGAATTAGATGGTTTAGAATATATCCATCAAATCACAAGTCCTTTTCTCTTTTAGAATTTGAATTCTTTCTTATGGAAAAGGGTGCTACAAGAATAGTTCTATTCTTTTAGCGTTAGGAGTAATCACCATTTTTCATGTGACACTTCATGAAATCATGACAGAAGACACCCGATATCTTATCCTAAATTCCAAGATGATTGATGATTAAAGATCTAATCGTGTCATCAGTATTATACTCACTTGAAGAGATTGGGATTGAACTCATCCATCTTGAAATCATATCATAGGTTTGTTGGTTTCATAGCATGATGGCTAATAGATTACACCTAAGACTTTCATTATATTTGGTTTTAGTTTATACAAGCTTTGCAGGTCGCCAACCTCTTCCACAACATTTTCAGAAGATCTATAGTTATTGCTGACAGAAACCCTAGACAAAATCTGAAATCCAGTGATCTGCATTATGGAACCTAAGAAAAGTGGGAAAGTTACCCAACTAGAACCAAAGGGCGTTTGGTTGCTCGAGGCTTATCCAAAAATTTCACAAAAATTTAGAGAAGCAAAAAACAAAGGTAAAGTTGGACAGTCATTTGCTTGTTTCAAAAGATGAGCCTAAAGACAGTAAAGGAATCTAGCTCAGAGGGTCTAGTAAGAAGCAACTCATACCATCAAAAAAGAAAAAAGAGGAACCTGAAGACTTCAAAGAAATAAAGCCAAATTTATTTATTGATTTGAATAATTCTGCACCTGAGGAAAGCTCTGAAAAATGTAAAAAATAAGAAGGGCAGAAATCAATACACGCAATACTTTGTTTTTTCCCTGTTTTAGTCTTTATCTTCAAGAGAAGTTTCTGAAACTATGGAGATGAATTATTTGAAACAAAAAGGGGTTTTTGTTGGGAACGATCCCCTTCACAAAGACCTCTCTCAGTTTTTACACAACTATCATAGTTTAAGAGGTTTGAATATATCTTTGAGGACTATTTTTTAGAGATTTCACAATAAATGATTTCCTGTTTTAGTGACCAATTTTTGGCGAAGTTTCAAAGAATATGGAAATGAATTTTTGGAAACCAAAGGAGGTTTTTGTTGGGAATGGGCCCCATCAAAATAAATTTCTCTGTTTTTACACAACTATCACATTTTGGGAGATACGAAGAGATTTTTGGACCCTATTTTTCAAGAATTTTACAGATTTATTTTCCTAAAAAATCTCATGGACAACAGTTGATAAGCCACCTCATCAATTCAACTTGGAGATCAGATTTGATCTCCTCCTTGATTATTTGAAACAAGAAACTAAATATAAATGAGGAGGTTTTCAGATCCATTTATTTTGGATCTTGATAAATATGTATTCTTTCTATATAAACAGGGTAGAAAGAGAAGTTAAGAGGGGGATAGGTTGGGAACCATTAGCCAGTTTTGAAGAACACTCTATTGTAAAGACAACCATATATTTCAATTGGTACTAAATTCTAAAGGAAATTTGAAGGTTAGATTTCCAATTCTTGTCTATTTTTCTATTTTTTTCCTACTTGTATGCACATTAATGTTCTGCAATGCATATGATGTATCTTGTTTATGAGTAATACAGTGAAAAATTTACTGATTGTTTGTTCATAATCAAATTTTCTTTCAATTATTTTTCTCTTGTGTCTTGAATGACATTTAGGATCAATATTTTCATGTGTGAGTGGACAAATTGAAAGATTACATATTTCCCCTTTATTTATGTTTCTCTTTCCATCTGATCCATTAGATTGACTACCATTTACTAAGCCATTGAGATATGTTTTTGCTCTTGCATGTTTAAGACAAATTTTTCACATTATCCTTAACCCAACCTTCAACCAGTTCAAAACCTAAATGCAAAATTTACTTATAAAACCATTGTAATAACTTGATGATGCCCTAGCTTTCCCTCTCATAGTCAAGTGCAACTTTAGGGACTAACATCTTTTGGCATCATTTCCGGGGACGAAGAAACGAAGTATTTATCCCTGGGAGAACAAAAACGATCAATTCTAGCTCTTGATGGTGAACAAGAGTTGGATACTTTTTCTGACTATATCTTTCACCTGACGAATCCATGAAGAAATAATCCATTGGCAACTCCACTGATCCAAGATGCCGAAGGATATGGAAGCTATTTCAGCACAGAGGTTTGCACCTTTTAATTTCACTGTTATTGTTGGTTTACCTAATGATGTTCCCACTATAGATATATGGGAATATTTCCTTCCACGGTTCAGAGAAAAGGATGAGGACAATCTGACACTACATTTGATTGAGTTTCATCAATGAATGGATCATCTGAATACACATCATGAAGATGTATTGATGAAAATGTTCATGTATTCATTGGATGGCTATGCAAGGAAATGGTACAAAACTCTTCTCGCTTCTAGTATTTCCTCTTTGAAGGTCTTTCATAATGTTTTGTATTCACATTGCAAGATAATTTACCTAGCTGAAAGACTTTTTGATAATTGTTGTGAGGGATATGCATTATATATTCAGAATTTAGCAGTTGATTCCTCTAGAAGTACAGATGAAGAGGATGATTACATCGAGGAAGAGGAAGAAGATTCATTATCAGTCATATGTTCTTCTAAATTTGTCTTACAACAGGAAGATTTTTAACATTCTAATCTTGAAATTCATAACAATGATACTTTAGATGCATTTGGCATCAATCCAAATTTTTATAATAGTAGTGACTATGATACAAATGTTGTTCCTAATCTGTTTGAAGATTATTTGTTGACTAAAGAAATTATTTTTGAATACCATATTGTAGATGAGGTAGAAAAACCAGCAGCTGAAAATGTATTTGATGTTGTTTCATATGTGTCTTATGGTCAAAATTCTAATTATGATCAATCAACATATATGTGCTCATTTTTTCAATATGATCGTGAAGTAGAAGTCCTTGGTTTTTAGAGTTCATAATGTTTTTCAAATCAGCCTTTATTTGATGAGTATGATGATGATATTGAATTTTTGGATCCAACTGTTGATGATATGACCAATTCTAACCATCAAATTCATGAAGGCATTTAGTCCATCGTCCATGAGGAGATGAAGCTAGTGTATGATAGCTATGCATCTAAAGGCAGTGTGGAAGATGACGATCAACCTATTGATTCTCATGATGATAATGTTTTGAATTTTTTTATCCAAGAAGCATATGGGAAGGTTCCATATGCGTTTGCTAAAACAAGTGATCTTCAAATGAATTATGCTCTCATAAATTGAGCAAAAATCATAGAGAAACAATATGGCTTCTTGTATCAGCTGAAGATGCAACATAATTGGTAGGATCCTATGGTTGTCTACATGGAGTTTGTATTTTTATGAGTTCAAAGTTTTGCGGTTTTTGGACTTAGAGAATATTGTAGCTGTAAGTATTGGCTGGCCATTAGCTTTATGCTGCAAAAATTTCATCTTTTTTGCATTAACTCATTAAGACACAAATGGGTTTGACATTCTATCACTCTAGTGTTTGATTGGCTATATTGGCAGTTTCATATCGCATGATCAACTTGCTCCTACCAGTTAGAAGTAGTAGGATGATTGAATAAGCTTGCATTCGAGAAGTTTGTTTTCAATTTATTGGTATGATCTGTAATAAAGACTCCATAAGCCCAATGGAAAGACTACTTGTAGTTTTGTGGTTGTTATTTTTGGATTGCAAATAAAGGAATGGCTAGACAGGGAAATAATTACAGTAAAAGTTGATGATGATCAGGGAGATAAAGGCATTGGTCAATATCTAACTTTGTTAATGACTGTTGAGTTATTCTCTTCCATACCCTGTCTATCCCTAGCATTACTTTTTCACTTTTCTTTCTATGCTTCTATAGTGTTAAATTGAGATTGCATTTGTATGTTTATTACCATGTTTCAATTTGATTAAATTAGAATTAGATGGTTTAGAATATATCCATCAAATCACAAGTCCTTTTCTCTTTTTAAATTTGAATTTTGGCTTATGGAAAAGGGCGCTACAAGAATAACGCTATTCTTGTAGCGCTAGGAATAATCATCATTTTGTATGTGACACTTCACGAAATCATGACATAAGACACCCGATATCTTATCCTAAATGCCAACATGATTGATGATTAAAGATCTAATCATGTCTTCAGTATTATACTCACTTGAAGAGATTGGGATTGTACTCACCCATCCTGAAATCATATCACAGGTTTGCTGGTTTCATAGCATGATGGATAATAGATTACACCTGAGACTTTCATTATATTTGGTTTTGTTTTATACAAGATTTGCAAGTCTCCAACCTCTTCCACAACATTTTTTGGAAGATCTATAGTTTCTACTGATAGAAACCCTAGACAGACTATGAAATTCAGTGATTTGCATTATGGAACCGAAGAAAAGTGGGCAAGTTACCTAACTAGAACCATAGGGCTTTGGATTTCTCGAGGCTTATCCAAAACTTTCAAAAAAATTCTTAGAAGAAAAAAACAAAGGTAAAGTTGGATAGTCATTTGCTTGTTCCAAAAGACGAGCCTAAAGACATTAAAGGAATCAAGCTTAGAGGGTCTAATAAGCAACAACTCAGACCATCGAAACAAAAAAAAGGAGGAACTTGAAGACTTCAAATAAATAAATCCAAATTTATTCATTGATCTGAATAATTCTGCACCTGAGGAAAGCTCTGAAAAATGTAAAAAATAAGAAGGGTGGAAATCAATACATGCAATACTTTGTTTTTTCCCTATTTTAGCCTTTATCTTCAAGAGAAGTTTCTACAACTATGGAGATGAATTCTTTGAAACCAAATGAGTTTTTTGTTGGGAACGGGCCCCTTCAAAAAAATTTCTCTCTATTTTTACACAACTATCACAGTTTAAGAGGTTCAAATATATCTTTGAGACCTATTTTTCAGATATTTCACAATAAATGATTTCCTATTTTAGTGACCAATTTTTGGCGAAGTTTCAAAGCAGATGGAGATGAATTTTTGGAAACCAAGAGGTTTTTGTTGGAAATGGGCCCCTTCACTAAAAAGTCTCTCTGTTTTTACACAAATATCACATTTTGGGATATACGAAGAGATTTTTGGACCTTATTTTTCAAGAATTTACCAAATTTATTTTCCTAAAAAATATCATGGAGAACAGTTGATAATCCACCTCATCAATTTGACTTGGAGATCAAATCGGATCTCCTCCTTGATTATTTGAAACAAGAAACTAAATATATATGAGGAGGTTTTCAGATCCATTTCTTTTGGATCTTGATAAATATTTAGTTTTTCTAGATAAACAGGGTAGAAGGAGAAGTTAAGAAGGGGATGGGTTGGGAACCATTAGCTAGTTTTGAAGAACACTCTATTGTAAATACAACTATATATTTTAATTGGTACTAAATGCTAAAGGCAATCTGATGTTTATATTTCTAATTCTTGTCTATTTTTCTATATTTTTCCTACTTGAATGCATGTTAATCTTCTGCAATGCATATGATGTATCTTGTTTATGAGTAATCCAGTGAAATCTTTACTAATTGTTTGTTCATAATCAGATTTGCTTTCAAGTATTTTTCTCTTGTGTCTTGAATGATATTTAGGATCAAGAGTTCCATGTGTGAGTGGACAAATTGAAGCTTACATATTTCCCCTTTTTTAATATTTCTCTTGCCATCTAATCCATTATATTGACTACCATTTACTAAGCCATTGAGATATGCTTTTGCTCTTGCATGTTTAAGACAGATTTTTCACATTATCCTTAACCCAACCTTAAACTAGTTCAAAACCTAAATGCAAAATTTACCTATAAAACCACTACAATAACTTGATGATGCCCTAGCTTTCCCTCTCACAGTCAAGTGCAACTTTAGGGACTAACAACCCCTCCGCATATTCCACTTTAATTTGGCGGTACTCATATTCCATAAGAAACGCCTATCGTTGGAAGCCTACCTCCTTTTCAACCCGAGTCTAATCTTGGTCTTAATTCTTCTGGATGGAGTAATCAACCAGGTGGACAAGATGCTACTTATGTTCCATCCTTTACACCCACCTCATCCACTCTGATTCCAACCAACACGCTTGGCATGATGAATCCACCTCTATCCTATGGATTTCCACCCGAAGGAGGTCAGTTTCATACTTTGGGAAACCCCCAACCTAGAGCTACTCCAAATAGGGGAAATATTTACAACCCTCACCATAACATTCCTACTGAAATGGTTCCCAACTCGGAATAGGGCCATGGTGCATACCAGAACCCTGGATGGGATGCGATCCCCCAACAACAATCTTTCTCGGGAGCTTGGGGCTAGATGTGGCAATCCCATCTCCCTTTTCTAGCCACACCCAATTTTCCAGACTTGTCGAGATTAATGAATGACCCAGTGTGTCATGAACTGACATGGGCCCCCATCCCCACCAAGATTCTTTTGAATATTCCAAAATTCGAGGGAAATATTGGTGAGGATCTCGGTGATCACGTCACTACTTTTCATCTTTAGTGCTCTTCTAATTCCATTAACGACGATTATATTCATTTAACATTGTTTCAACTCACCCTCACAGGAATTGCAACGAAATGGTACATAGATTACCAGGGGGGCATACAAGACTTTTAATCAGATGGTTTTAGTCTTCCTCAACCACTTTAAATTGTCGGTTCATTATGATTCTGGCATAGAAATTATGTCCGCCTCCTTCCAGGAAAAATTCACCCATATCTTGGATCACATCCAAGAGTGGCATAGATGGAAGAGGTTGGTCAAGGCCTACATTCCTCTAGAATTTTTGTTGGAATGGTTTCTTAAGTCTTTAAGTCTTTACAGCCTTATATTTTGAAGGTTGTTTCTACATCTGGAATTACATCTGAGGAAGAAGTGATTTTTAAATCCCAACATTTAGATCTTATATATGCTTAGTCTGGGATGTTATACGAGATTCTTCCAAACACACTGAGGTCGAGCTACAACCCTAGAAAAAATCTCAGGCTTCATGTCGATGGTATTATAGGCTCTACAAATGTTAAATCTATAGACTTGGTGACAAACTAGTTGAAAGAGTTGTCTCTAATCCAATCTATAGGAGGACAAGCTTCACCTATGTCCTCTGCTCCCACTTAGTCGGTTGGTGTACATTCTATGCAATCTTCAACTAACCCAAATGGTAACCAACAACCAGGATGGAATGAAAGGAAAGGATGTGGTAACAATATTAAGGGTGGGAGGAATGATAATAAACCCGAGGAAAATGCTAATAATGATAGATTGAAGGTTAATGCTGGTGAGGGAAAGAAAGAGAAGCAGAAGGAGAAATTCCATTGTAAGATTTGTATTGATGATCACCTTACCCACTTATCCCCAAACTCAAGGAAGCTATGAGGATTTTATCCCTACCGCACACTATGTTGACTAATCCTTTCCCACATAATCAACACATGGCCTCGAGCTCCTCTAATGCCGCAAATGTGGCGAGGGCGAGTCAAAAGCCACCAACACAAGACGGTGACCATATATGCATCAATATGGTCAAGTCTTAGATTAATGTAGCCACTCATTCTCACAATTACTGTTCTTCATAGGTTGTTCCAGGTCTAGAGTCTCCCCCTCCTCCAGAGATGCCTTTACAGATTGAAAAACTAGAGCCTTCGCCTCGTATTCCAAAAGGAGTACTCAGGAACTCTACCCACAAACCTAATGCTAGAGACGACCATAATTACTCTATTTTTGAGGATCTGGGTCAAACCCCTTCTGCGATGTTGGATTTGGAGGTACTCCAGACGTGTCCTTCACAGAGGAATGCCTTGTTATCCGTGTTAGGATCTCTAGACCCCTGTGGCTCTAAGGTTATCAAGTTTGACTTCACGGATGTGAAGCCTCACTTGCCTTACCATGTGGCTTTCCAAATCTACGTGGATTACTCAATGTATACCATCAAACTTATTGTTATTGATGAAGGCACTGCAACATGTGTGATGTCCCTAACCTATTGGAAATCCATTGGCTCTCTGACCCTCTCTCAATCTCCGACCATGTTGACTGCATTTGATGGTCATTCTTTCCATCCCCACAATATTCTTCCTACCTTCCTGGTTTAGTTAGTTGGGAAGACGGTGGAGGTGGATATCGAGGTGGTTGATGCACTCCTTGACTATAACTTATTACTAGGGTGTAACTGGACTTATGCTATGACTACAATCATATCATCCATTTTTCGTACTTTATGTTTTCCTCATGATGGGAAAATCATAACGATCGATCAGTTGTCCTTCATGCACACTATCCCCAATGCATCAGTTAGACCATCAATCCCTGTGATCGATAATTCTCAACCGACAACTAAGGATATTGGTGTCAGACTGTATTCATCCATTATGGGTAACTTTGATTTCGTGGCACCAATTCATCATATCTATGCCATGTCCAGTAGGTATGCTTTGTCAACGAGGTGCGCTCCTTTCTGCACTTCATATTTTAATGATCCTTGGACCCTACCTTCCTCGACCTCGTCTTGTGAAGGTCAGACACATACTAGAATGGACATGCCACTGTCAGGAAGAAATATATCATATCAGGTTGTTCTTGACTCTTTTGCCGACCCAGATCTTGTCTCCTCGTAGACAAACGAGGAGGATCATGTTCTTAAGCCCGTATGGGCCACTTCATCATCTTGCTCACATGAATGCCTCAATGATAATTTACCCTCAGATGAAGCAATCGTAGAGGCCATGAATGGTTTTGATAGGCCATGGGATGATATGCATCATCGCTCTTATTTCCTCCAAGAGATTGCTAGAATCAAACAAGATGATTTTAGATCTACCTTGAGCGACATAGTCGGTCATGTCATAGTTCCACTTGATATGCATAAAATTTATGCTGAAGGAAACATGGCGAGTATTTATACTATCTTCACGATCGATATCTCTCATATTCCTGGTAAAATTTAAAATGTATATATCGGTGCAGACTGTTTGCTTGAAGAAATTCAGATCTACACCGAACTCTTCAAGGAATTTTGTGATGTATTCACTTGGTCATATGAAGGGATGCCAAAAATTGACCCTTGAGTTTTCAAACATGAGATTAAAACCTACCCAGATGCTAAACCTATTGAGCAATTACTTAGAGTTTTTAATCCCAGGAAGGCCCCTGCTATTAAGGTAGAGGTGGAGAAACTGCTTAATGCAGATTTTATCTACCTGGTTCCCTTGACTGAATGGGTATCCAATCCCGTTCGTGTGAATAATAAGTAAGGAACCATCCATGTGTGTATGGATTTTGGATACCTAAATAAGGCCTTTCCTAAGGACAACTTCCCCACACCTTTCATTGATCATATTCTCGATGAGTGTGCAGGAAGCAAGGTTTTTTCTTTTATGGACCGATTTTCAGGATATAACCAGATTCAGATTAAACCCGAGGATCAACATAAGACAACGTTTATTTTTCCTTGGGGTACTTTCGCATACCAAAAAAATCCTTTCGACATTAAAAATGTCGGAGCAACCTTCCAATGAGCCATGACCTTCGCTTTTCATAATCTAAAGCATATATTCAAAACCTACCTCGACGATCTCGCTGCTCACTCTTGCAAGAGAGTAGATCACTCTACACACCTTCGGCTAGTTATCGAGAGATGTCGGTATTATCACATCTGTTTAAACCACCATAAGTGCATCTTTTATGTTAGTTCGGGTCTTCTTTTAGGATTCTTAGTCTCTGAGATTGGGATCATGGTGGATCCTTTAAAGGTTGAGGAAATACTTTGATTTCCTCCCCTGTGCAATATTCATCAACTTTAAGGTTTACAGGGGAAGGATAACTTCTTATGTTTGTTTATAGTAAACTATGCCAATATTAATAAGGGTTTCATGCATCTCTTGAAGAAGGACACTCCATTTATATGGGATGAGCGAGCCCAGGAATCCTTCGATGCTCTTAAGAAATCCTTAGTATCAAAGCCTCTGCTAAAGCCTCTGGACTAAAATAGATATTACTTTCTTTATATCACTGCATCCGAAGGGATGATTGGTATGGTTTTGGTTCAGGAGGATGTTGATCTCCATGAGCACATTGTTTACTATCTTAGTCGAAACTTAGTCATCCCTGAAATCAAGTACTCTCATGTTGAGAAGCTAGCTTTGACTGCCATAGACATGGTTCAAATATTACGACACTATATCTTTCTTTGAAACACCACCATGTTTTTTTATGTCAAACTATTTCAATACGTCCTTACTAGTTGTATCATATAGGAAAATATAATAAATGGATTGTCATCTTGCAAGAGTTTGATCTCAATTTTGTTTCAGCGAAATCCAAGAAATCGCTAGTTTTTCCCAAGTTAATATCGGACTTCCCTCGATTATATGAGGATGTTATTCATGTTGATTCATTTTTGGATGAATTTTTTTTTCTTGTCTCATCTTCGGACCCCTGGTATGGAGACATTTTGATCTATCTTCAAACCTTGAAGTTATATCAACACCTTTTGAGAGACAATATACGTCATATATGGTATCAAGCTAAGAACTACCTTATCATCGAAAACACTTTGTATTGTTGAGGCATAGATAATATCTTGCATCGTTGCTTGATTCACGAAGAGGCTAATTCTGTTCTTAATGAATTTCACAGTAGGGCTTGTGGTGGTCATCTATTCGGGCTTGTGACAACCTAGAAAATATTGTGAGCCGGTTATTTTTGTCTGTCTATATTTAAATATTGCGTCGAAGTGGTCAAGAAGTGTCACCCTTGCCAGGTGTTCACTCGGAATATGCACTCGAATCCAACCCCTCTTCACCCAGTCATCACCGTCGGTCCCTTCACCAAGTGGGGGATGGATTTTGTGGAGTGCAACCCAACTTCGACTGGGGGGCATCAAAATATTATCGTGGCCATAGACTACTTTACTAAGTGGTTCGAGGCCATGCCTACGATTAAATACAATGGGAATACTTTTCCATTTTTCGTGTTCAATCAAATTATAGCCCGGTTTGGAATCCCGAGTGAGATTGTCACTGATCATGGCAGTCACTTTCAGAACGAAATGATGAAAGAATTAGCATCGAAACTGGGGTTTAAAAATGGTCATTCTTCCCCTTACTACCCCTAGGAAAATGGAAAAGTAGAGCCTGTGAACAAGTCTCTCAAAACTGTCAGCTAGAGAAAGTATGACTGGAATCTCATGCCTTATCCTACGCTTTGGGCATACCGAACCTCGGTTAATACTTCCATTGGATTTTCTCCTTTTCAGAAAATTGTCAGCTAGAGAAAGTCTTACTGGCATCTCATGCCTTATCCTGTGCTTTGGGCATACTGAACCTCAGTTAATACTTCCACTAGATTTTCTCCTTTTCAGTTAGTACACGGTGTAGAGTCGATCCTTCCCATTGAATGCAAAATCCCTTCTCTTAAACTGGTAGTTAATCTTCTACCTAACACTTCCGATATCAAACAATGCCTTGTAATCCTAGAGAGTCTAGATGAGCAGTGTCACGATGCCTCTATGACTATTGAAGTGAACAAACAATGTGTCAAGGTCCAGTATGATAAGTATGTATGTCCTCAATAGTATGTTGAAGGTGACTTGGTCCTCTTGTATGACCAAGCTAAAGAACTACTGGGGGCAGGCAAGTTCAACCCCATATGGAACGATCCTTATATCATGCGATGTGTCTTAGAAAAATGAGCCTACAAATTAGAATATTATGAAGGGAATATGCTATATGAGCCCAGAAATGGGGTCTATTTAAAAATATATTATGTTTGAGCCCCAAGCTTGGGCATAACTATTTGTATAATAGTGTATCTTAGTGTATATATCTTTTCCTCTTTCGTCATCGGCTTGCTTATTGAGTTTTCCCTTAGTTTGCAGATGTCAATGGAGTCTTAGGTCTACTTAGGATTCATAAATGGAGCCAGTCATCATACATGAAACTTGGCTTCCGCCGCTTGGGTTGTTTACTCACCCAAGGGTCACCTGGTGTCTTCAGGTGGCATTTTCCTAGGGCCACCAACAAATAATGTGTCTGAATATAGCGTCGTTATAGAGATTTTATGCGATGCCATTTCACATGGTATTAATTCTTTGGAAGTTCTCCTGGACTCCTAATTAGTAGTATGTCAATTGAGCGATAGTTACCATGTGCGCGACCCTACTCTACTCTGATGATTCTTGCAGGTACGATTGCTGGAAAGAGATTTTGATTTTATCACTTATAATAACATAGCTAGAAGTTCTAATTATGTATCTGATGCATATGCTAATTATGTTTTAGATTGGAATTTGTCACATTACTAAAGTAAAGAAAACACATTCACTAATGTACAGATTGTAATATAAGTAAAGTCAAAGATCAATGTTTTTATATTTCATTTCTCCAAAAATGTGGTGTTATAGTACAAAATTTGGGCTCACACCCTCAAAATATATATATGGCCGATCAATACAATAACCACGACATATACGCCTATGGCACCAAATGTGTGTCATGATAACATAGCATGGAGTTTGCGAGCTGCCAGAAAAATCGCACCTAAGAACGAGGCACACCTACCACCTACCGATGCATCACCTCCGACATATCCTCTACCTAAACCATAGGAATTATTTGCATCAAACTATACAGGTTTCCCTGCACATTTTGAAGCACTCTCTCAGCGTCTCCTCCCGTTGGCTCATCCCCCCGGTGCCTCCATCAGTGTCATGGGATTCCATCTGGTCTTCATAGACCCACATTTGCGTAAAAATACATGTTGTAATTAGTACTTGACATCGTTCAAAAATATTTTTGTTTTCTCTTTGACAAAAATACAAAAAAATGAAATATTTAAAAAAAAAATCATACCTATGTTTTCATAGACAAATCTTGGTGGTAATGGAATGTCTGGATATCCTATGAATTCAATCCCTGCATATGGGTAGTCATCCAGAGCTATCACCTACTAATGACACCAGAAGAAAATATCATCGTTGTAGGGTGTTGGTACCCTACCACCCCCCAATCGCCTGATCACCTCGGTCCACCATGCCATGACTGGATCACGAAGTCCATGTGGAACAATCTCAACTCTAGGGCCCAAGCCTGGAACCCGCTCAAAGAAAAAAATACATAAGATTGACGCAAACCCAAATTTCCTCTTTCTACCTTGTTTGCAGTTTGTCAGCTGGCTTTTCATGTTGGCCAACAGTGGGGTGCACCAGTCGTAAACCATGGGTTGCAAGAACTCCACTGAGTAGAACATAAGTGGCCTTGATGCTTGATGCTTGATGCAATGAAGTCAACCCTGTGATCTGTTCCAACACTAGGACAATGATCTTGAGACTTAGGTTGTTGACCTCTTTGATCGAGAGTTGGCTCCCTACCTTCTCAGTCCCCGCAACGCAGTGAGTGGCTATGTAGTCCTTTATATTCATACCACTCCTAGCTCCCTAGGATTTGAGGTTCACTATCTCACCCCGATGTGATAATCTTGTCAGAAAGTATATGTCCTTGACTTCAATCCTCAATGGTTTCCCATCGAGGTTGAAATCCTCTCTGTCAAGATCCCAGTAGTTCACCAACATCTGGAGCAGTCTCACTTGAGCCCTCATTACTTTGAAGGCCCAAAATTTATATAGCCCACATATTATTAATTCCATTTGGGCCTCTGGATATATTTCTATTGTAGCATCAACCTCTTCATGTTCTCTTTCTCTCCACTCTAGCACCATCCTACAAGTTTAAAATCAAATTTTGAGTCAATATCATTTAAAAAATTCAACTCATGGACTTGTACGTGAGCTACCATTTACACAGTCGCGTATAGGTATTAATATACGCTATCTTTTTTTATAACAATCGCATATAGGGCTACATATATGCGACCTAATGATCTACAACCTGCGTGTACCCTATTTTCTAATTTACCCCTTGACATATTCAACAATTTAAGCCTAAATGAAAATTTTAAACCACTAGAAATGAAGAGGAGGGAAAGAATACTTACTTGGTCCAGACGGTTGTCAATTCCATCACTCGTAACTCCCACAATCAACACTTGAATATCGAGGGTGATTTGGTCCAAAATGCACTATTTGGGTAAAAGATACAAATGGTATAGTAAAATTGTTTATTATCACTATTTATAGAAACAATTTACCCACTTTACATAGTTTTCGGTAATATTTTGACTTAGTGGACTAATGATGCAGTGGAAGGAGTTGGTTTTGGTGGTTTTATCCAGGGATTCTTGTGGTTCCCAGTATCATTTCGCTCGTTCATAACTTTGGCAGGTATTTTTCTTTACCGAGCATATAGGATAGGTCACCACACCATTTTTCACACTTACATTATCTTTTGACTTTGATTCATATGCCTTAAGTACGAACCCATTTGTTAGCGACACATAACCTCCTTACTGCTACTAGAAGTGTCGTTAATGAATGGTAGAGGCTTACCAAATATGGGTGCTCTAGTTAGAACCTCTGTGCCATTTGATGCCCATGCTGAGATTTTTTCGTAGGATCGGGAGTCCCTTATAGCTAATATGACTTTGCATTTGAACCTCATTTATTACTTATAAGCATGCTGACTTATACCTATGGGACTCCCAACGAGTCTGGTTTAAGCTCTTTTTCGACTCTCTCAAAAAGCGAAAAGATTGTCGAGTGAGCTTGTTTTTTTCACATTTGTAAATTGGATTTGAAAAGACATCTATTTGGTGTAAGTTTAACCCTTTTCGGACCAAGTAAACTAATTTTGAAAAAGGAACACTCTAGTCACTAGTGGCTAGAAGAGTTCCCCTAGGTAATTTTTTATACTTTTTCAGGCATAGGGGACTAAATTTATGAAAAAGGACATTCTTTGGAGTTAAGTTGTGAATGCATCTCATTCTCTTGCTTGCAATATTGAGCCTATTGTTGGTTCCCTCTTTTGCATTATAAGCCTATTATCTCAGTAGTTTTCATCATCAACCAAGTAGAGCCTTGTTTATATCCTTTGCAACTTGACACCCTGTACCCTACGAGGAAACATTCCCCTAAGTGTCCATATCCTTCATGCACCCGCTTGCATTGAGAATATGTATGTTCCATTGTTGGAACCAATTGATTACTTGCAACAATCATTTCCTCCTTTGTATAGTAACATTCATTTCTCTATGAAAAAACAAAAAAAGATGGGCGGGAAAGGAATATTATATCATATTGGTAGCATTTGAGTCGCCTTTGAACAAAGCAAAAATTTTTGAGTCCACTTGTCATCCAAAGTTTGGGTTTAGCATGACCTTAGGAAGTTGAGCTCATTACTTAGAGTTTACTCCTCTTACTAGTTACTCTTCCAATCCCTATGGAGAATTTGATTGATGCCTTCTGCATTACAGAGTTTAATCATTGAGTCTATGATGCCAGAGTCCTCCATATGTCTCATGCTCTTGTTCAAAGGATGTATATCATCATGTGTCATCCATTTCTCATAACTCTTGACTTTTCATGTTGGCCATACCCTCAGTGCATCTCAATGTTACATGAAGTTGTAGTCTTACCGTGCACCCTAGTCCTACTTTCATTATAGGTAGGTAACCTTGAACCCAACAGTTGACATCTTCTCATTGGTCACTAACTAGGGGGTTTCCTTTGTGTTCAACGACAAGGAATCTATTCACACATTGGGATTCTTTTAGTGTCTTGGATTCTATTAGCCTCATTGGTGGTTTCCTCTCCTTTATTGATAGTTTTCATTATTGGCTTCTATTCAGAGGGTCTTTTTCATGCCCCACTTGCACCTGGTGCATGCAAAAGATGCATGGGGTCGTTGTTTCATGAACATGTTCTTTGTCTGAGTTTCGCAAAATAATTAAGATCCTTCTTTGTACCTTATGCTGACTAATGATAGATGCCTCAATGCTATCCTTTCAACATGTCTCCTTCCATTGAATTCAGCTCATCTATTCTGGAAATGAGGCCTAGAGTCCTATGAGTACCTAGTGGCTTGCAACCATTATTGGTAGGTTCTCTCACCATCGATAGTTGGGAATACATCAATGTATCTTGATTGATGGATTCTTCAAGTGTTTGACCTCAACACCTTTATTCACACTTGCAAGAATGTACTCGGTGCATTGATACCAGCTTTCATTATCGGTAGGTTGTCTCATGTTTGTTAACAATATACCTTAATGACTGGTAATGAAATGAAGTCTCATTGTGTTCGACCTCAAATCCTTTATTCACATGATGTATATTTTCACCTTCGATGGATTGTGTAGAAGACTTGAAGACATCATTTTATAGTCACAGCTTTCCTGAGTTGTTTCTATCATTTCATTGGACCAATACCTATATGAATTTGGTGATCATGAGAGATCATATTGTACTCCATTGTATACAGATATCTTCAAATTGATTTTGAGACTGGTTTTCACTGGGCCTTGTTCGTGACTATGACAACCTTTGGCATGTATCTAGCTTTGTATTGCCTATTCATGATAATGAACAGTTGTTTGGTATATTTCCACATGGATCTGCATTATAATTCAAATTGGTATCCATGTGTACAAATTCATTATAGATTGTAATATTTTTATTAGCAACTAGTTCATCTAGCTGGGTATCCATCACTCCGCTTAAGGGTATTATAATGTATTTCGGCCATCCCAGACACTCCTATGACCTCACACATTAGGGGGAATATGTTATAGAAATATTTTCTTCACCCCATGCAACTTTCTTAGAAGGCCTTTTCCATTTCCCTATGCAGACTTGAAGTCCCTTTTTGCATTTCCCAGAGCTAAAAAACATATTTTTCCACATATATGTGCCCTAACAACTATACAACATGCATATACGTAGGTTGCACCATTACAAATAATGTACATTGGGTTTAGTGTCCAAAAATAAAAATGGTGTCAGGTTTCCATGTCACATCACGGGATCCATGATCCTTGGACTTCCATATACTGGAAACGTTCTGATTCGACCCTTTAGTTCCATTAGGAGGCTATAAATGGGCCATATCCAATCTGTGGAAGAAGGAGAAGGATTCAACTTTGAGAGAAAAGTTACTCTGGAGAAATTATTCACTTCATATTGAGTCTTCATCCCTTTGTCCTTTTAAGTCTAAACACATTGTTTAGCTCCGAAGCTCTTCCTTCTTTGATGGAGAACCTCTTTGTATCTCTTATATGAGATTTCATTTGGTGGAGGATTGAAATGGTGGAGGCCCAACTGGAAGGGACTTAGTTTCTCGGTTCTGAACGTGTTGACACAAAAGTTTGGGATACATATACTTGTGTTGATTACATTTTCATAGAAATAATTTTTTCTCGCCCAGTTAATGTCTCACAAATATTTGAATTTTTATTCCATGGGAATATTTGTTATTAATATTGATGGATTATGCTATTATATGTGATAAATTTATATATTATCACCATATTATTTCATTTCTCGGTTGTCGAGGATAGGTTGCAGGTATATATCTTTGATTTGAGTGATCAACGGTGGTCTTCTTCGAACATCCAGACGAGGTTGGATCTTTATCTTGTCTTGTTCGCATCTTTATTTATATAACATACTTGAGATTAGAGTTGATTTCTGCAGCCATTTTCGTCTGTTGTGGTTTACCCCATGCCATAGAGTGATTTTCCTCATAAGAGAGACACCCCATGGTTTCTTCCTACAATCACTCTACTCTACCCCAAATCATATATCAAACTTAACCATTTTGTCTTACAGTTAAGTATTGCATCATGCGATTCCAACTAGTCCATGCCTATCACTATGTCATAAGATCATAAGATCATAATGTATAGGTTGACCTTCGTTACAAAATCTCCCATGTTAATGCTAAAGTCCGTAACCTTTCCTCCAACTTTCTATTTGGCACCCGATGCCATTTCTACATATATGAACTCGTCTTGCTAGAGTGCCTTTACCTTAATTCTCTTTAGCACTGCAAGTAAATCTCTCTATAGAACCTGATCTATCAAGATGCTAAAATTTTTATAGACGATCATACCTGACGTCTCGAGCACAATGGAATGGTGCTCAGCCTGGTGGTTGTTCACCGCTGCATGTATCCTATGGGCCTTGCCAAAATATCCAACTGTAGTGGGGCCTGATGATCCCACCGCTCTGGCCTTCTCAATCGGGCAGTCTCATTGGTAATGTGGCTCTCAACATTTCCAACATCCAGTATTCGGTCTAGTGCTCCTAGTCCCCGAACTAGAAGTTGTTGGCCTAGCAGTCTGTGACCTTGGTCTGTTCTACTGAACATGAATAAAATGTTGTTATTGCTTCAAATGATGTTTTTGTTGCTATTGTGGTCCTATATAAGGAGTCCTCTACTGAGGATTATGTTGTAGTAGTGTCGAGAAAATAGGTCCTCTGGGAGTATCTCACTTCCAAAAATTTTGTTTCGTTGGTGTCTGATGTTGTTTCACTCTTGATGTTGTTTGTTGAGTCGGTCTAGAAGGAGTCCTTCTCTGACCCGCACGTTTGAGTTCTTCCTCAGCTATAAGGGCCTTTTGAACTGCATCGTGCAACATCTGAGGCATTAGGATCCTCACCTTCACACAAATGTTTAAGTTAATGCCGAACACAAACTTGTTTACCTTTAACTTATTCGTGCTCAGATGTGGAGAATACCCAAGTAGCTCCATGAACCTATCCTCATACTCCGACATCATCAAACTACCTTGTCATAAGGTGTTGAACTCATTAAGATGGCGCTCAATGAATTCTTTGGACAACTACCTCTCCCAGAACCATTCCTTGAAAAACACCCATGACACGTCTTCGACGAAGATGTTTAGTTGAGGTAGGAGTGTCTTCCAGCAAAGTAGAGCACTCCCTTTAAGTTGTAGGACCTCCATGCAGACCATCATGTTAGAGGTGTAATCACAAAGTGTGAAGCACATCACCATGTTCTCTAACCATGCCTTGGTGGCTAAGTCGTTCGGGGCACCCCAGAAATTGGGAAATTTCACCTTCTCGAGTTCTTTGTCTATGATAATACTACCAGCTAGTGCACGTTGTGAACCCTCATTGGAAACATACACTCTTCCCTCATGTCAATCCAGGCGGTTGATCAATGCCTCTAACATCCTCTGGAAGGATCTCATCATACCTAGCACATCTCCCACAACAAACTGCTCCTTCTCAGTTGTCTGCTCATCTGCTTGAGGGTTATATCCCTCTAGCATGGATACTATTGGAGGTGTCACTCCTCTTCCTCCAGAGCCACATCGTCTACCTCTCTTGCGTCCTCTAACCATGATTACTTGCATGGAAAAATTTCAAAATTAATTAGTGGTACATTCTTAATCATTTATTCAACACAGTGGAAGGTTTAATGGTCCAATGTTGGAGGGTTGAACCTACTATGATACCATATGTAACTTCCCCTCCATTAAGACATCAATGTAATTGAGAATAATAATGGTAAATTTTTTTTTTTTAAACATCAACAGTTAGAACAAGTAACATGTGAAAACCATGCATCAGTATTTACACATCTATTCTCATCTACATAATTTCACTGCAAGAATCAACTACAACATTATGATATTAAAAGATCATCTATATCACATTACGTTAACAAAGGTGTCTCCCTGCCCAACCTATCCTTCAAGGTTAGGACCTCCAAGACACATAATCAATGCCCAAGTCTAGGATTCATCGGATTGATTTTGACCATTTAAGGTCTCGGGACTAGCTATTGTTATGAAGAACAAGGAGATATCTATTCCCATAACCAAATCAATTCTAGACTCAGGACTAAAGTAACAGTAAAGTACTTGATCATAACTCAAATTAATTATTCAAAAATTCATTATACTAGACAAAAGTTTACTTCCCTTAAGTTTACTAACAACAATAATTACTCATTAACATGATAATATGCCCCTTCTTTAGAAATACCATCATCTATTATTTAATAATATGCCTCCTCTTATTAAATTCCATCGTCAATCATTATTTACCTTTAACCATTTTCTTCCCTAAAAGTAACTTTAATTATTCAACATCTAAACAAAATGGACCCTTTCGATAGGAATACAAATCAGTTGTTGCTCACTATCTAGACAAAATTACTTGCTCCATAAGAATACCACATAAGATTTATGATAAAAATTTATCCATTTTCCTTCCCTAAAATATAAGTAGGAAATCAAAATTTTCACTATCAAAACAAGGGTACCACAAGTAATACATGAATCACCCATAATAGCTCCAATAATCAAATCCATCATATAATGAAATTGAAATGTAAACTCTACCAGTTATCTTAATCATTGACCCAAACTTCATTCATAAAAGCATTCTATCATAAGGTGTATTTTGAAACCAAGTAAATATTTTACTAGTTATAGTGTTGTTATAACCCTAAATTTCACCATACATGCATACATGGCATCAGGCCATCTTACTTGCCATTTTTGCCAAGCTATCACTGAAAGCTCTTCCTAAAAAACACTTTTTTTGAAGATGTACACACCTTGCACCATTACTGCCCGCGTATGTACGCTTGCTGTACCACTACAACTCATGTACGTATGTTGGTTGTACCATTACAACTTGCGTATACCCACAAAAGTTGCAAAAAATAAAAAGCTGTAAGGGGATACGGTCTTTTGCGTAGTTTCCTAACCAATTGACCACCCATAGCCCATCACCCAACCGAATAACTATCTTTTTGGCATATCAAAGAAGGTGTTGGGGTCCCATTCCTAGAGGAAGCATGAAAGCAGTGAAACTCTGCCCATTTCATAATCCCCCCTTGCCCCAATAATTTGTAGCCACATCGCGAGTTTTGAGCCAGAATTCCTTATTCTAGCCTTTTTCCTCCATTACTAGCCAAATCCATTTCCTAGAGAGAGATGAAGAGGAGAAAGACACATGGAAGTAGTTGCATCTTGCTGAAGAGGAGCCCAGGACCGGGTTCGAGGAGCAGTCGTCGATCTCATTTTGTGAGTGACTTTGTGAGATTAATATAAAGAAGTAATTTTTCCATCCCTCCATATGATGTGTTCAATCTTTATGTTTTATTTACATTTTATTATGACATCTAACCCACTAATTCTTATATAGAATACATGTTCGTAGTTTCTTGTTTGTATTTTGGTGAATGTAGGTCATCCTTGGGAGGAGATTTGCAGTTGAGGAACAACCGAACGCAAAGGGATCGACACTGGACACAGAGTTTAAGGTAAGACTACTAGATCCATATACTTTGTACTTTATGCATGAATGTGGGGTATTTTCAGGATAGTTGTTAAAAGTAGGAGAATTTAGATGACCATTAGCTCTTCTTTCACTTTAGAACCCTAGTGTAGTCTGTAGGGGGGTTTTCCCACTACAACAAAATTGACGACCATACTGGGGAAGCTCTAGGGTTTTTAGGGGATTTTTGTTTTTGGGTATTTAATTGGTTTATTTACTATTTCTTGAGTTTCTGTAAGTTTCTGTGTCTTTAAGGGATTCTGGTCTTCCAAACCAGTACTCCCTGCCTGGTTTGCTTAACTGTTAGTTTTCTTTTTAGAGAAGTCACAGAGGTGTACGCGGCCTGCAGTGGGTCTGCACGTGTACATACATGCCCTATCTTTGGACAACCTGTGTACATACGTAGCCTGCTGAAGTATTAGTTGCGTGCCTGTGTCAAGAAAATCATTTTTGAAGAAGAGGCAATCACCCTCTTCCCTAAATGAAGCCATATTTCTCAGGGTTTTTGTTGATCTAGCCCTGGTCTCTGTTTTTACAGTCTTTGGCCTAGGTGTTGGTTTTCAAACATTAGTAAAAGCCCTAGTGTGTCTTTGATCTTCTCACAAAATGGAGGATTAAGAGCTCCTCCAATCGCGAAGGCTTTTGGGCCTACCACCGGTCACTTTGGAGCCATCACCACCACCACGTAGGCGAAGACTTGACCAACAAGGGTCATTTGAGGTGACTGGGCAACAAGAAACTGTACCTGAGCCATCCCCGAGAGGAGAACTTTTGAATCCAGAGGACCCAACCATTTTTGACCTTGGGGCATAAACTCTTGGTCTGTATAACCCTCTGATCATTGACCTATCAACACCTATCTTTGTCCAGTTTTTGCCTCCATGGATAACACATCATGAGCATCAGGTAGAATTACAGGCACCAATGGAAGTGAATGCAACTACTTCATCTAGGAGTCCTCATACTCCCTCAATCGTTGTTACCATAGGAGGTGTTCCACCTCCTAACTCACGCTCACAGGTCCGAACCACTATAGTATCGATCGCCTCTACCTCAGGTAGTGGTTTGATTTTGTCTATGGTGGCGATCACCGCTCCTTTCTCCCAGAGTGCGACAGGCCCTCCGTTTTCATATGGGATGCCCGACTTTTACACGAACTCAATCCTTTCATACTCCACCCTACAGACCATGGGTCTAGGGGCATGGAGCTCAAACGCTCCTCTCTTAGGGTCCATGGGGGGAACCTCAGCTGCTTATAATGCTTTCCCTTACAGCGGGGTTCATATACCTCCGTCGTCTCCCTTGCTCGGCGATGCTTCTCAGCAACCCGTCTGGCCGACCATGAACTACAACCTGTCCAGAGCAGGTAGTCAAGGACCTTCTTCCAAAACCACGCAGGTGGGTTCTTTTTCATTCTCTTTGTTCAATGTGTTAGGTAACAACACATTCCCATCAGCTGCTGTCTCGACTGAGGGTAACCTTAGTTTTGGAAAAAACAAATCGGTGTAGGGTACTATTCTTGCACATGGGGCAAACACCTCACAAGGACCTTTGAATCTATGGCAGGGATCATCCCCCTCGTCAGGGATTTCGACCAGGGGAAACACCTTCCATGGTCAATGGAACCCCGGGAAAGGCTCTGTACCTATGCTCGTCGGATTGGCAGGGGGAAACCCCTTCTAGAATCTTTGGAACACCATGTCGGGAGCAATCCCTTCATAGCCCTCAATGTCCTACTATGGGAGTCAGTCGATGACATGTCAACAAGAGCAGTATCTGTACGCTAGCCACAACCATGGTTTTTACCAGAACCCTGGTCATCAACCTAAATTTTCTTGGAAAATTGGTGCCAACCAAACTCCAGGCTCCTTTCCTCCTGTACATACTCAACAGCCTAAGCTACCTTTTCTGGCAAATTTTCATTTTCCAAACTTGTTAAGATTATTAAACGACCCAATCTGTCACGATCTGCATTGGCCATCCATGCCAATGAAGTTGCCCTCGGACATTCCGAAGTTCGAAGGTAAGCCTAAGGAAGATCTGGGTGATCATGTGACTACCTTTCACCTATGGTGCTCATCCAACTCGTTGAGAGACGACGCCATCTAGTTGCGGCTGTTTCAATGCACTCTTATCAAGAGTGTCACAAAATGGTACATCAAGATCGATCGCTCAAGATACTCTACTTTTGGGGAATTGGAAATGGTCTATTTAAACCATTTTCAATTACCTGTGAGATACGATGCCGACACCGAATTGCTGGCCAACTTTGAGCAAATGAAGGCTGACCATATCTTAGATCACATCTGAGAATGGTGGTGTAGGAAGAGTTTGATCAATGTATCAGTGCCACCGGCGTTCTTGTCAAAGTGGTTTATTAAGTATTTGGTACCTTAGTTATCCAAGGACATCGCAATTTCAGCAGTGTTTTTCGAGGAAGAGGTGATACTGAGAGCTCAACAGCTTGAGCTAATATACTCTCAGTTTGGTTTACTTTATGAAGTTTTTCCAGATGGACCATGGTCTATTCTTGATTGGACGAGACAAAAGTTTGGACCACATGCCGATGGTATTTTTGGTTCAGCACAAACCAAGCCCATTGATCAACTATCAAATCAATTGCAACAATTGTCGATACAACAGATAGTGGCAAGCCAGACCCCTGGTTCGGCTGCTCCCCCTACTCAAATGTTGGATGTACACAGTGTGCAATCGACAAAACCAAAGGCCACCCAACATCCTGATGGAAAGAAGAAACAATGAAGTAAGGGTAAGGGGCATAAGAAACTCACCAATAATGATGGTGGGAGAAACATAGAGAAGAAGAAGTCGAAGTATCCATGTAGCCTTTGCATGAAAGACCATCCGAATCACCTGTGTCCTCGGATTGGGGAGGTCCAAAATTTTTTGGTGCAGCAACAGCCTGTTGTGTTAATGAACCCATTTCCACATGGGAAAAAATTAATTCAAGCCTCTTCAAACGCAGATGGGGCCAGTCAGGGACCCCCTTCATCATCTAGTAATCCATCAACCTCGAATGTTTATATGTTGAAAGGTGATGCTCAAATAGAAACTAGGGCACATGATTACGGAATGCCAAGCACTTCTGAGAAGGGTAAAGAAGATGAAAACCCACTTGTTCCTTTTCAGATTGAGAAGACGTTGGGAGAAACAATGACACGGATCCCAAAATGTGTGTTCAAGAAAGCTTCCCCCAATCCAAATGCGAGGGCCGCCCATACAAATTCTGTGGTGGAAGATTTGTCACAAATCCCTTGCACAATGTTTGCTCTGGAGGTCTTCCAGAGCTACACTTCCCAGAGAAAGGCTTTCTTATCTTCCTTAGGATCCTCTGAGACTTATAATCTGAGAATGATCATGCTTGATACGACCAACTTAAAACCTTGTCTCTCCTACCACGTGGTGTTTCATATAATAGTAGCTTATACCACTAAAACTTTTACTTGGAACATTTTTTGCACAGTGGTTGATGAGGGTGCCTTGACATGTGTGATGTCTTTGGTGTATTGGAAGGCCATTGGCCAGCTTGTTTTGTCCCTGTAACCTACTTTTCTTACCGCTTTCAATGGACGTTCATTCCGACCACGTGGAATTATCCCTTCTTTCCCCATGTAGTTAAGAGGGAAGACTGTGTGCATCAAGGTTGAAGTGGTCGATATGCCTCTCAACTACAATCTCTTGTGAGGAAGGAGTTGGACCTATTCTATGCATGCAGTGGTCGCGACAGTTTTCTGGGTCTTAATGTTTCCACACTAGGGGGGGATCATGTCCATTGATTAGTTATCCTTCTCTCGTCCTGACCCTTCATTAGGGGAATCCATTGTCCCGATGATTAATAACCCTCAGCTCAGTGTCGTAAACGTAGGGGTTGGTTTGTGCCCACCTTTGATGGGTACTTTCAATTACCCACCTCCAACTAGCGATGTCAAGTATATATCAATTGTCCCTGACCAGCCTAGGGCCAAATTTTTTCAAGTGTCATCATTTTGTACGACTTACTTGAATGATTTGTGGACTCTTCCTTCCCCATCATCCATGATGGAAGGGACAGGGCATCATGGCATGGCCATGCCCTTGTTCGTGGCAAAAGTTGCATACTCTATAGACCAACAAGCTTATGCCGACCCCATTCTGACTCCTGCACAGGAGTTAGATCTGGTTCTCGACCCTATTTGGGCTCAAGGTTCCCTTGTCGATACTGATTCCTTAGACTTAGTCTTTCCCTAGGATGTGGTGATTATTGAGGCAATGACTGGTCTGGACAGACCCTAGGACGATCTCCATCATAGATCTTAGTTTATCCCAGAGTTAAGAAGAATTGAGGCAGGTGAATTCATGTTGACTATGAATGGAGATAGGTCTTTTCCTGTTAGTTATCTATCTACGCACACAGTTTATGCCGAGGGTAACATGGAAAGTATCGATAGAACGATTCCAATGGATACCTCTAGTCGTGGCGAGACAACAACTCTCTTTTTGTTTAACCAGATAATAGCAAGGTTCGACGTCCCGAGGGAGATTATCACTAACCATGGAAGTCACTTTCAGAATAAAATGATGTCCGAGTTGTTAGCACAATATTGGTTAAGGTGCCAAGTGTCAAGAAAAATCATTGACACCACTCTCACAAGTTTCCAAGAATCAAAAGCACCCATGTAGTTATGCTACCGAATTGCACGCAGACACACAGGCGGGTGCTACCTAAATTCACTACCTAAATTCTGGCAGAAAATGAATTGTGCAGAGTTATTTTATCATACCCAACATCTTGAGCACAATGGACTAGTGCTCAGCCTGGTGGTTGTTCACTGCTGCATGTATCCTATGGGCCTTGCCAAAATATCCAACAGTAGTGGGGCTTGATGATCCAACCACTCCGGTCTTCTCAATTAGGCAGTCTCGTTGGTAATGTGGCTCTCCACATTTCCAACATCCAGTCTTCGGTCTAGTGCTGTTGGTCCCCGAAGTAGAAGTTGTTGGCCTAACAGTCTATGACCTTGGTCTGTTCTACTGAATAGGAATAAAATGTTGTTATTGCTGCAAATGATATTGTTGCTGCTATTGTGGTCCTATATAAGGAGTCCTCTACTGAGGATTATGTCATAGCGTGTCGAGAAAATAGGTACTCTGGGAGTATCTCACTTCCAAAAAGTTTGTTTCGATGGTGTCTGATGTTGTTGCACTCCTGATGTTGTCTATCGAGTCAGTCTAGAAGGAGTCCTTCTCTGACCCCCACTTTTGAGTTTTTCCTCGGCTATAAGGGCCTTTTGAACTGCATCATGCAACGTCTGAGGCATTAGGATCCTCACCTTCACACAAATGATTAAGTTAAGGCCAAACACAAACTTGTTTACCTTTAAATTATCCGTGCTCAGATGTGGAGCATACCCAAGTAGCTCCATGAACCTATCCTGATACTTCGACATCATCAAACTACCTTGTCATAAGGCATTGAACTCATTAAGTTGGTTCTCAATGAATTCCTCGGATAAGTACCTCTCTCGGAACCATTCCTCGAAAAACACCCATGACATGTCTTCAATGACCATGTTTAGTTGAGGTAGGAGTGTCTTCCAGCAAAGTAGAGCACTCCCTTTAAGTTGGAGGACCTCCATGCAGACTTTCATGTTGGAGGTGTAATCACAAAGTGTGAAGCACATCACCATGTTCTCTAACCATGCCTTGGTGGCTAAGTCATTCGGGGCACCCCAGAAATTGGGAAATTTCACCTTCTCGAGTTCTTTGTGTATGCTACTACTACCATCTGGTGCACATTGTGAACCCTCATTGGGAACGTATACTCTTACCTCATGTCAATCCAGGCGGTTGATCAACGCCTCTAACATCCTCTAAAAGGATCTCATCATACCTACCACATCTCCCACAACAAACTGCTCCTTCTTAGTTGTCTGCTCATCTCCTTGAGGGTTATGTCCCTCTGGCATGGATACTATTGGAGGATTCACTCCTCTTCCTCCAGAACCACATCGTCTACTTCCCCTGCGTCCTCTAACCATGATTACTTGCATGGAAAAATTTCAAAATTAATTAGTGGTACTTTCTTAATCATTTATTTAACACAGTGGAAGGTTGAATGGTCCAATGTCACAGGGTTGAACCTGCTATGATACCATATGTAACTTCCCCTCCATTATGACATCAATGTAATTGAGAAAAATAGTGGTGAATATTTTTTTTTTTTTAAACATCAATAGTTAGAACAAGTAACATGCGAAAACCATGCATCAGTATTTACACATCTATTCTCATCTACATAATTTCACTGCAAGAATCAACTACAACATTATGATATTAAAAGATCAATTATATCACATTATGTTAACAAAGGTGTCTCCCCCCCCCAACCTATCCTTCAAGGTTAGGACCTCCAAGACACATAATCAATGCTCAAGTCTAGGATTCATCCGATTGATTTTGACCATTTAAGGTCTCAGGACTGGCTATTTTTCTGAAGAATAAGGAGATATCTATTCCCATAACCAAATCAATTCTAGAATCAGGACTAAAGTAACAGTAAAGTACTTGATCATAACTCAAATTAATTATTCAAAAATTCATTATACTAGACAAAAGTTTACTTCCCCTAAGTTTACTAACAACAATAATTACTCATTAACAAGATAATATGCCCATTCTTTAGAAATACAGTCATCTATTATTTAATAATATGCCTCCTCTTATTAAACTTCATCGCCAATCATTATTTACCTTTAACCATTTTCTTCCCTAAAAGTATCTTTAATTATTCAACATCTAAACAAAATGAACCCTTTCGATAGGAATACAAATCAATTGTTGCTCACTATCTAGACAAAATTACTTGCTCCATAAGAATACCATATAAGATTTATGATCAAAATTTATCCATTTTCCTTCCCTAAAATATAAGTATCAAATCAATTTTTTCACTATCAAAACAAGGGTACCACAAGTAATACATGAATCACCCATAATAGCTCCAATAATCAGATCCATAATACAACGAAATTGAAATATAAACTCTACCAGTTATCTTAATCATTGACTCAAACTTCATTCATAAAAGCATTCTATCATAAGGTGTCTTTTGAAACCAAGTAAATATTTTACCAACTATAGTGTTGTTTTAACCCTAAATTTCACCATACATGCATACCTGGCATCAAGCCATCTCACTTGCCATTTTTTCCAAGATATCACTGAAAGCTCTTCCTAAAAAACATGTTTTTTTAATATGTACGCACCCTGCACCATTACTTCCCACATATGTATGCTTCCTGCACCATGAAATCTCACGTACATATGATAGTTGCACCATTATAGCCCATGTATACCCACAAAAGTTGCAAAAAATAAAAATTTGCAAGGGGATACGGGATTTTGGGTAGTTTCCTAACCAATTGACCACCCATAGCCCATCACCCAACCGAATAACTATCTTTTTGGCATATCAAAGAAGGTGTTGGGGTCCCATTCCTAGAGGAAGCATGAAAGCAGTGAAACTCTGCCCATTTCATAATCCCCCCTTGCCCCAATAATTTGCAGCCACATTGTGAGTTTTGAGCCATAATTCCTTAGTCTAGCCTTTTTCCTCCATTACTAGCCAAATCCATTTCCTAGAGAGAGCTGAAGAGGAGAAAGATACGTGGAAGCAGTTGGAGCTTGGTGAAGAGGAGCCCAGGACCGGGTTCGTGGAGCAGTCGCCGATCTCATTTTGTGAGTGACTTTTTGAGATTAATATAAAGAAGTACTTTTTCCATCCCTCCATATGATGTGTTCAATCTTTATGTTTGATTTACATTTTATTATGACATCTAACCCACTAATTCATATATAGAATACATGTTCGTAATTTCTTTTTTGTATTTTGGTGAATGTAGTTCAGCCTTAGGATGAGATTTGTAGTCAAGGAACAACCGAACGCAAAGGGATCGACACCAGACACAGAGTTTAAGGTAAGACTACCGGATCCCTATACTTTGTACTTTATGAATGAATGTGGGGTATTGTCGGGATAGTTGTTAAAAGTAGGAGAATTTAGATGGTTAGCTCTACCTGCACTTTAGAACCCTAGTGTAGTCCGTAGGGGGGCTTTCCCACTACAACAGAATTGGCGACCATACTAGGAACCTCTAGGGTTTTTAGGGGATTTTTGTTTTTGGGTCTTTAATTGGTTTATTTACTGTTTCTTGAGTTTCTGTAAGTTTATGTGTCTTAAAGGGATTCTGGTCTTCCATACCAGTACTCCTTGCCTAGTTTGCTTGACTATTAGTTTTCTTTTTAGAGAAGTCACAGAGGTGTACACGACCTGCAGTGGGTTTGCACGCGTACATACGTGCCCTATCTTTGGACAACCCGCGTACATATGCAGGATGCTGAAGTATTAGTTGTGTGCCTGTGTTAGGAAAATCTTTTTTGAAGAAGAGGTAGCCATCATTTTCCCTGAATGGAGCCATATTTCTCAGGGGTTTTCTTGATCTAGCCCTAGTCTCTGTTTTTACAGTCTTTGACCTAGGTTTGACAACAATTAGCTTTTTCTTTATCAATATTTTTTATGTTTTCTTGATTAGGGTTCCAGACAAGTTTTGTGAGTTTTTTCTGATCAACTTGTTTAGTATTGTTAGTAACTCTCTGTGAGCCGTAGTGGAACAGAATTTAATTTTTGGTCTTGTCTTGTCTTCACTTTTCCATTTTGCTTTCTTTAGAAGGAAAGAAAAATAATTCGTTTTCAAGTTTCTTATTTTTAAGCATTTAAAAAAAAAAGAAAAAAAAGATTTCATTTTGTTGTTCAGTAAGTAGTTAGGTTAGTTGTCTTTACTTGTTAGGAAGAAACATGTTTTCTTAAGTTCTTTACTGAATGATTAGAACACTAAGTAGCTCGTAGTTGAGTGAAATCTTGTTTTGAGTCTTTCTTTTAAAAGATCTTAGAAAAATTAGTTAAGCAAAGTTTGGTTAAAGAGTTTAAATTTGAAAATATTTATTTGTCAAAAGAAGTAGTTTTTGCTTTCAGTTTCATTTAATTCTCTTCTCTTTCATCTAAAAAAAACACACCATTTCTTTTGTTTCCATTCCCTTGAATTAAAACAACCACTTAAAATTAACGATTAATTAAAAGTTATTAGACTTTTTTTTGTTAGGTTCCACAAACTAGTCTAGGCTAGAGCCTTGATTTAGGTTGGAGAGGACACTCTTCAAGGCTATAAAACAAACATAGGAGTCTGTGCTAGGGAGTGTAAAAAATTCCATTAACGTGGAAGTTATCTGGGACCCCCCTCTAACATAGGGGCTAAATGTGAGGTCGTGTGAGGAAAGGTAGCGGAGATAACCCCTCCAAAGCGGGACCAAGCATAGTTGAGAACACATATAGAAGGCTTATCTTAGGATTCCATTGATCGCATTTGCCACAGAGCTTCATGGGTCGTGAATCCATTTGAGGTCCTGATTCGTCTTCCGGACCACTTACTTTCGATACCCTTGATAGGTTTCGGGCTTGATACCCTTCTCATTGCGGTCTACCCGACTGTCGACTTCACCCGCCTGGTGACTATTCGTGCACTGGCAACCTAGTTTCCATTATTTTAGTGACTTACATAGGTGACTGCAGGGGTATAACGCGGTACTTAGGGCAGACATATGGCCACTCTTTACAGAGTATACCTAGAGGGTGCTTCCGTGTTTGATTTTCACTTGCACTGGTAAGTTGCTCTAGTGTTGGCTGGTGTAACTGTTCTTCCAACTAGTTAGTGGTTTGATTGCTTTATCTCATAGGAACGTTTCTAGTGTGTGTTGGTTTTCAAAAATTAGTAAAAGCCCTAGTGTGTCTTTGATATTCTCACAAATTGGAGGATGAAGAGCTCTATCGGTCGCGAAGGCTTTTGGGCCTACCACCGGTCACTTTGGAGCCATCACCGCCACCATGGAGGTGAAGACTTGACCAACAAGGGTCATTTGAGGAGACTGGGCAACAAGAAACTATACCCGAGCCATCCCCGAGAGGAGAACTTTTGAATCTAGAGGAAACTCTTGGGGTGGAAACTCTTGCTCCGTATAACCCTCTGATAACTGACCTATCGACGCCTATAGTTGTCCAGGTTGTCCCTCCACGGATAACACATCACGAGCGTCAGGTAGAATTACAAGAAGCGATGGAAGTGAATGATGCTACTTCATTTGGGAGTCCTCATACTCCATCAATGGCTATTACCATAAGAGACGTTCCACCTTCTAAATCACCCTCGCAGGTCCAGAACACTATGGTATCGATCGCCTCTACCTCAGGCGGTGGTCTGATTCCATCTATGGCGGCAATCACCGATCCTTTCACCCAGAGTGCGACAGCCCTCCATTTTCATACGGGATGCCCAAATTTCACATGAGCTTGGTCCTATCCTACTCCACCCTACAGACCATGGGTCTGGGGGCATGGAGCTCAAATGCTCCTTTGCAAGGGTCCATGGGGGGCACCTTATCCCCTTATAATGGTTTCCCTTATGGCGGGGGTCATATACCTCCATCATCTCCCTCGCTCGGTGACACTTCTTAGCAACCCGTCTAGTCGACCGTGAACTACAACCTATCTGGAGTAGGTAGTCAAGGACCTTCTTCCAAAACCACACAGGTAGGTTCTTTTTCGTTCTCTTTGTTCAAAGCATTTGGTAACAACGCATTCTCGTCAGTTGTCATCTCGGTCGAGGGTAACCCTGGTTTTGGAAAACAAAATTTGGTGTAGGGTACTATTCTTGCACATGGGGAAAACACCTCACAAGGACCATGGAATCTGTGGTAGGGATCATCCCCCTCGTCAGGGATGTCGACCAGGGGTAACCCCTTCCATGGTCAATGGAACCCCAGGAAAGGCTCTGTACCTATGCCCGTCGGATCGACAGGGGGCGACCCCTTCCAGAATCTTTGGAACACCACGTCGGGAGCGATCCCCTCACAACCCTCAACATCCTACTATGGGATTCATTTGATGACATCTCAACAAGTGAAGTATCCATACACTAGCCACGACCTTGGTTTTTACCAGAACCCTGGTCATTAGCCTAACTTTTCCTGGCAACCTGGTGCCAGCCAAACTCTAGGCTCCTTTTCTCCTGTACATACTCAATAGCCTAAGCTAAATTTTCTGGCAAATTTTCATTTGCTAGACTTGTCAATATTATTAAATGACCCAATCTATCATGATATGCATTAGCCAACCATGCCAACGAAGTTTCCCTTCGATATTCTGAAGTTCGAAGGTAAGCCAAAGGAAGATCCGGGTGATCATGTGACTACCTTTCCCCTATGGTGCTCGTCCAACTTGTTGAGAGACGACTCCATCTAGTTGCGGCTGTGTCAACGCACTCTTATTGGGAGTGCCAAAAAATGGTACATCGAGCTCGACCGCTCAAGATACTCTACTTTTGGTGAATTGGAAATGGTCTTTTTAAACCATTTTCAATTACCTGTGAGATACAATGCCGACACCAAATTGTTGCCCAAATTTGAGCAAATGAAGGCTGACCATATCTTAGATGACATCTGAGAATGGAGGTGTAGGAAGAGTTTGATAAACGTATCAGTCCCACCAGCTTTCTTGTCGGAGTGGTTCATTAATTCTTTGGTACCTCAGTTATCCAAGGACATCACAACGTCGAGAGTGTTTTTCGAGGAAGAGGTGATACTGAGAGCTCAACAACTTGAGCTAATATACTCTCATTCTGGTTTACTTTATGAAGTTTTTCTAGATGCACCATGGTCTATTCTTGACAGGACGAGACAAAAGTCTGGACAACATACCGATGGTATTGTTGGTTCAACACAAACCAAGCCCATTGATCAGCTGTCAAATCAATTGCAACAATTGTTGATACAACAGATAGCAGTCAGCCAGACCCTTGGTTCGGCTCCTCCCCCTACTCAAACGTTGTATGTACACAGCGTGCAATCAGCGAACCCAAAGGCCACCCAACATCCTCACGGAAATAAGAAACAATGAAATAAGGGTAAGGGGGATAAGAAACCCACCAATAATGCTGGCAAGGGCAACACAGAGGATAAGAATTCAAAGTATCAGTGTAACCTTTGAATGAAAGACCATCCGAATCACTTGTGTCCTCAGCTTGGGGAGGCCCAAAAGTTTTTGGCACAACAACAGCCTCTTGTGTTAATGAACCCATTTCCACATGGGAAAAATTTAATTCAAGCCTCTTCAAATGCATATGGGGAAAGTCAAGGACCCCCTTCATCGTCTAGTAATCCATCAACCTCGAATGTTTATATGTTGAAAGGTGATGCTCAAATAGAAACTAGGGCACACGATTACGAAATGCCAAACACTTCTGAGAAGGGTAAAGAAGATGAAAACCCACCTGTTCCTTTCCAGATCGAGAAGACGTTATGTGAAACAATGAAATGCATCTCGAAATGTGTGTTCAAGAAAGCTTCCCACAATCCAAATGCGAGGGCTTCCCAGAACTACTTTGTGGTGGAGGATTTGTCACAAACGCCTTGCACAATGTCTACTCTAGAGGTCTTCCAGAGCTACACTTCCTAGAGAAAGGCTCTGTTAGCTTCCTTAGGATCCGCTGAGACCTATAATCCGAGAATGATCATGCTTGATACGACCGACTTATACCACGAAAATGTTTACCCGGAACATTTTCTGCACAATGGTTGATGAGGGTGCCTTGACATGAGTGATGTCGTTGGCATGTTGGAAGGCCATTGGCCAGCCCGTTTTGTCTCCGCCACCTACTCTTCTTACTGCTTTCGACGGATGTTCATTCCGAGCACATGGAATTATCCCTTCTTTCCCTATGCAGTTAGGAGGGAAGACCATATGCATCGAGGTTGAAGTGGTCAATGCGCCTCTCGACTACAATCTCTTGTTAGGAAGGAGTTGGACCTATCCTATGCATGCAGTGGTCGTGACAGTTTTTTGGGTCTTGTTGTTTCCATGCTAGGGTCAGATCGTGTCCACTGATCAGTTATGCTTCTCCCATCCTGACCCTTCATCGGGGGAATCCACGGTCCCGATGATTGATAACCCTCAGCTCAGTGTCTTAAATGTAGGGGTTGTTTTGTGCGCACCTGTGATGGGTACTTTCAATTTCCCGCCTCCAACCAGTGATTTCAAGTATATATCGGTTGTCCTCGACCAGCTTAGGGTCGAAGTTTTTCAAGTGTCGTCATTTTGTATGACTTACTTTAATGATCTGTGGAATCTTCCTTCCCCATCATCCACGATAGAAGGGATAGGGCATCATGGCATGGCCATGCCCTTGTCCATCAAAAAAGTTGCGTACTCTATAGTCCAGCAAGCTTCCACTGACCCTGATCCAACTCTCGCACATGAGTTAGATCTGTTTCTCGACCCTATTTGGGCTCAAGGTTCTCTTATCGATATTGATTCCTTAGATTTAGTATTTCCCTCAGATGAGGTGATTATTGAGGCAATGACTGGTCCAAACAGACCCTGGGACAATCTCCATCACAGATCTTACTTTCTCTCGGAGTTAAGAAGAATTGAGGTAGGTGAATTCATGTTGACTATGACTGGAGATAGGTCTTGTCCTGTTAGTTCTCTGTCTACACACGCAGTTTATGCCGAGGGTAACATGGAAAGTATCGATAGAATGATTCTAATGGATACCTCTAGTCATGGCGAGACAACAACTCTCTTTTTGTTTAACCAGATAATAGAAAGGTTCGACGTCCCGAGGGAGATTGTCACTGACCATGGAAGTCACTTTAAGAATAAAATGATGTCCGAGTTGTTAGCACATGATTGGTTAAGGTGCCAAGTGTTAAGAACAAGCATTGACAACACTCTCACAAGTTTCCAAGCATCAAAATAACCCATGTATTTACGCTACCAAATTGCACGTAGACACACAGGCGGGTGCTACCTAAATTCGCTACCTAAATTCTAGCAGAAAACGAATTGTGCAGAGTTATTTTATCATACTTGACGTCTCGAGCACAATGGACTGGTGCTTAGCCTTGCGGTTGTCTGAGGCATTAGGATCCTCACCTTCACACAAATGTTTAAGTTAAGGCTGAACACAAACTTGTTTACCTTTAACTTATCCGTGCTCATATGTGGAGCATACCCAAGTAGCTCCATGAACCTATCATCATACTCTGACATCATCAAACTACCTTGTCGTAAGGCGTTGAACTCATTAAGTTGGCACTCAATGAATTCCTCGGACAAGTACCTTTCTTGGAACCGTTCCTCGAAAAAAACCCATGACACGTCTTCAACGACCATGTTTAGTTGAGGTAGGAGTGTCTTCCAGCAAAGTAAAGCACTTCCTTTAAGTTGGAGGACCTCCATACAGACCTTCATGTTGGAGGTGTAATCACAAAGTGCAAAGCACATCACCATGTTCTCTAACCATGCCTTGGTGGCTAAGTTGTTCAGGGCACCCCAGAAATTGGGAAATTTCACCTTCTCGAGTTGTTTGTGTATGCTACTACTACAAGCTGGTGCACGTTGTGAATCCTCATTGGGAACATAAACTCTTCCCTCATGTCAATCCAGGCGGTTGATCAACGCCTCTAACATCCTATGGAAGGATCTCATCATACCTACCACATCTCCCACAACAAATGGCTCCTTCTCAGTTGTGTGCTTATCTCCTTGAGGGTTATATCCCTCTAGCATGGATACTATTGGAGGTGTCACTCCTCTTCCTCCAGAACCACATCGTCTACTTCCCCCGCGTCCTCTAACCATGACTACTTGCATGGAAAAATTTCAAAATTAATTAGTGGTACATTCTTAATCATTTATTTAACACTGTGGAGGGTTTAATGGTCCAATGTTGTAGGTTTGAACCTGCTACGATACCATATGTAACTTCCCCTCCATTATGACATCAATGTAATTGAGAACAGTAGTGGTAAATATATATTTTTTTAAACATCAATAGTTAGAACAAGTAACATGCGAAAACCATGCATCAGTATTTACACATCTATTCTCATCTACATAATTTCACTGCAAGAATCAACTACAACATTATGATATTAAAATATCAATTATATCACATTATGTTAACAAAGGTGTCTCCCCGCTCAAAATATCCTTCAAGGTTAGGACCTCCAAGACACATAATCAATGCTCAAGTCTAGGATTCATCAGATTGATTTTGACCATTTAAGGTCTCAGGACTGGCTACTATTCTGAAGAACAAGGATATATCTATTCCCATAACCAAATCAATTCTAGAATTAGGAATAAAGTAACACTAAAGTACTTGATCATAACTCAAATTAATTATTCAAAAACTCATTATACTAGACAAAAGTTTACTTCCCTTAAGTTTACTAACAACAATAATTACTCATTAATAGGATAATATGCCCCTTCTTTAGAAATACCATCATCTATTATTTAATAATATGCCTCCTCTTATTAAATTCCATCGTCAATCATTATTTACCTTTAACCATTTTCTTCCCTAAAAGTAACTTTAATGATTGAACATCTAAACAAAGTGGACCCTTTTGATAGGAATGCAAGTAAATTGTTGCTCAATATGTAGACAAAATTACTTGCTCCATAAGAATACTACATAAGATTTATGATCAAAATTTATCCATTTTCCTTCCCTAAAATATAAGTAGCAAATCAATTTTTTCACTATCAAAACAAGGGTACCACAAGTAATACATGAATCACCCATAATAGCTCCAATAATCAAATCCATCATACAACGAAATTGAAATGTAAACTCTACCAGTTATCTTAATCATTGACTCAAACTTCATTCATAAAAGCATTCTATCATAAGGTGTATTTTAAAAACAAGTAAATATTTTACCAAGTATAGTGTTGTTATAACCCTAAATTTCACCATACATGCATACCTAGCATCAGGCCATCTTACTTGCCATTTTTTCGAAGCTATCATTGAAATCTCTTCCTAAAAAGCACTTTTTTGAAGATGTATGCACCCCGCACCATTACTTCCCGCGTATGTATGCTTTATGCACCACTACAACTCACATACATATGCTAGCTACACCATTACAGCCCGGGTATACCCACAAAAGTTGCAAAAAATAAAAGGCTGCAACGAGATACAGGCTTTTGGGTAGTTTCCTAACCAATTGACCACCCATAGCCCATCACCCAACCGAATATCTATATTTTTGGCATATCAAAGAAGGTGTTGGGGTCCCATTCCTAGAGGAAGCATGAAAGCAGTGAAACTCTACCCATTTCATAATCCCCCCTTGCCCCAATAATTTGCAGCCACATTGCGAGTTTTGAGCTAGAATTCCTTATTCTAGCCTTTTTCCTCCATTACTAGCCAAATCCATTTCCTAGAGAGAGCCGAAGATGAGAAAGATACGTGGAAGTAGTTGGATCTTGGTGAAGAGGAGCCCAGGACCGGGTTCGAGGAGCAGTCAAAGATCTCATTTTGTGAGTGACTTTGTGAGATTAATATAAAGAAGTACTTTTTCTGGCCCTCCATATGATGTGTTCAATCTTTATGTTTGATTTGCATTTTATTATGACATCTAACCCACTAATTCATATATAGAATACATGTTTGTAGTTTATTGTTTTCATTTTGGTGAATGTAGGTCAGCCTTGGGAGGATATTTGCAGTCAAGGAACAACCAACCGCAAAGGGATCGACATTGGATGCAGAGTTTAAGGTAAGACTATCAGATCCCTATACTTTGTACTTTTTGCATGAATGTGGGGTATTGTTGGGATAGTTGTTAAAAGTAGGATAATTTAGACGGTTAGCTCTACCTGCACTTTAGAACCTTAGTGTAGTATGTAGGGGGGTTTTCCCACTACAACAGAATTGGCGACCATACTCTGGAACCTCTAGGTTTTTTAGGGGATTTTTTTTGGGGGTCTTTAATTGGTTTATTTACTGTTTATTGAGTTTCTGTAAGTTTCTGTGTCTTTAAGGGATTCTGGTCTTCAATACCAGTACTCCCTACCTGGTTTGCTTGACTGTTAGTTTTCTTTTTAGAGAAGTGACAGAGGTGGACGTGGCCTGTAGTGGGTCTGCACACGTACATACACGCCCTATCTTTGGACAACCCACGTACATATGCAGGTTTCTGAAGTATTAGTTGCATGCCTGTGTCAAGAAAATCTTTTTTGAAGAAGAGGTAGTCATCCTCTTCCCTGAATGAAGCCATATTTCTCAAGGGTTTTCTTGATCTAGCCCTGGTCTCTATTTTTATAGTCTTTGGCCTAGGTTTGACAACAGTTAGATTTTTCTTTATCAATATTTTTTATGTTTTCTTGATTAGGGTTTCATACAAGTTTTGTGAGTTCTTTCTAATCAGCTTGTTTAGTATTGTCAGTAACTCTCTGCGAGCCGTAGTGGACCATAATTTAATTTTTGGTCTTGTCTTGTCTTCACTTTTCCCTTTTGCTTTCTTTAGAAGGAAAGAAAAAGAATTCGTTTTCAAGTTTCTTATTTTGAAGCATTTAGAAAAAAAAAAAAAAAAGATTTCATTTCGTTGTTCGGTAAGTAGTTAGGTTAGTTGTCTTTACTTGTCAAGAAGAAACATGTTTTCTTAAGTTCTTTATTGAATGCTTAGAACACTAAGTAGCTCGTAGTCAAGTGAAATCTTGTTTTGAGTCTTTCCTTTAAAATATCTTAGAAAAATTAGTTAAGCAAAGTTTGGTTAAAGAATTTAAATTTGAAAATCTTTATTTGTCAAAAGAAGTAGTTTTTGCTTTCAGTTTCATTTAATGCTCTTCTCTTTCGTCTCTCAAAAACACACCATTGGTTTTGTTTCCATTCCCTTGACTCAAAACAGTCACTTAAAATTAATGCTTAATTAAAATTTATTAGGCTTTTGTTTGTTAGGGTCCACAAACTAGTCTAGGCCAGAGCCTTGATTTAGGTTGGAAAGGAAACTCTTCAAGGCTATAAAACAAACATAGGAGTCTGTGCTAGGGAGTGTCAAAAATTCTAGTAACGTGGAAGTTATCCGGGACCCCCCTCTAACATAGGGGATAAACACGAGGTTGCGTGCAGAAAGGTAGCAGAGATAACCCCTCCAAAGCTGGACCAAGCATAGTGGAGAACACATATAGAAGGCTTATCTTGCAATTCCATTGTTCGCATTTGCCACAGAGCTTTATGGGTCTTGAATCCATTCGAGGTACTAAGTAGGTTTCTAGACCACTTTCTTTTGATACCCTTGATAGGTTTCGGGCTTGATACCCTTCTCATTGTGGTCTACCCAACTGTCGACTGTACCCGCCTGGTGATTGTTCACGCGCTGGCAACCTAGTTGCCATTATTTTAGTGACTTACAAAAGTGACTGCAGGGGTATACCGCAGTACTTAGGGTAGACATCGGGCCATGATTTACAGAGTATACCTGGAGGGTGCTTTCGTGTTCGATTTTCAATTGCACTGGTAAGTTTCTATAGTGTTGGCTGGTGTAACTATTCTTCCAACTAGTTAGTGGTTTGATTGCTTTATCTCATAGGAACTTTTCTAGTATGTGTTGGTTTTCAAACATTAGTAAAAGCCCTAGTGTGTCTTTGATCTTCTCACAAAGTGGAGAATGAAGAGCTCCATTGGTTGCGAAGGATTTTGGGCCTACCACCGGTCACTTTGGAGCCATCACCACCACCACGAAGGTGAAGACTTGACCAGCAAGGGTCATTTGAGGCGACCGAGCAATAGGAAACTGTACCCAAGCCATCCCTGAGAGGAGAATTTTTGAATCCAGAGGAACCAACCATTTTTTACCTTGGGGTGAAAAATATTGGTCTGTATAACCCTCCAATCATTAACCTATCGGTGCCTATCATTGTCTAGGTTGTCCCTCCATGGATAACACATCACGAGCGTCATGTAGAATTACAAGTAGCAATGGAATAGAATGCTGCTAATTCGTCTGGGAGTCCTCATACTCCCTCAATGGCTATTACCATAGGAGGCGTTCCACTTCCTAACTCACCCTCGCAGGTCCGGACCACTATGGTATCAATCGCCTCTACCTCAGGCAATGGTCTAATTCATTTTATGGTGGCGATCACCGCTCCTTTCACCCAGAGTGCAACAAGCCCTCCCTTTTCATACGGGATGCCCGACTTTCACATGAACTCGATCCTATCCTACTCCACCCTACAGACCATGGGTCTGGGGGCATGGATCTCAAACACTCCTCTGTAAGGGTCCATGGGGTGCACCTCATCCCCTTATAATGCTTTCCCTTACGGCGGGGGTCATATACCTCCGTCGTCTCCCTCACTCGGCGACGCTTCTTAGCAACCCGTCTGGTTGACTATGAACTACAACCTGTCCAGAGAAGGTAGCCAAGGACCTTCTTCCAAAACCATGCATGTGGGTTCTTTTTCATTCTCTTTTTTCAACACGTTTGGTAACAACACATTCTTGTTAGCTGCTGTCTCGACCGAGGGTAACCCTAGTTTTGGAAAACAAAATTCGATGTAGGGTACTATTCTTGCACATGGGGAAAACAACTCACAAGAACCTTGGAATCTGTGGCAAGGATCATCCCCCTCATCAGGGATGTCGACTGGGGGCAACCCCTTCCATGGTCAATAGAACCCCGGGAAAGGCTCTGTACCTATGCCCGTCGGATCGGCAGAGGACAAACCCTTCTAGAATATTTGGAACACCATGTCGGGAGTGATCCCTTCACATCCCTCAACGTCCTACTATAGGAGTCAGTTGATGACATCTCAACAAGCGCAGTATCCATACGCTGGCCACGACCATGGTTTTTACTAGAACCCTGGTCATCAGCCTAACTTTTCCTGGCAACTTGGTGCCAGCCAAACTCCAGGCTCCTTTCCTCCTGTACATACTCAACAACCTAAGATACATTTTCTAGCAACTTTGCATTTTCCAGACTTGTCAAGATTATTAAATGACCCAATCTGTCACGATCTGCATTGGCCATCCATGCCAACGAAGTTGCCCTTGGACATTCCGAAGTTCAAAGGTAAGCCTAAGGAAGATCTGTGAGATCATGTGATTACCTTTCACCTATGGTGCTTGTCCAACTCGTTGAGAGACGACTCCATCCAATTGCGTCTGTTTCAATGCACTCTTATCCAGAGTGCCAAAAAATGGTACATCGAGCTCGACAACTCAAGATACTCTACTTTTGGCAAATTGGAAATGGTCTTTTTAAACCATTTTCAATTACTTGTGAGATACGATGCTGACACCGAATTGTTGGCCAACTTTGAGCAAATGAAGGCTGACCATATCTTAGATCACATCCGAGAATGGCGGTGTAGGAAGAGTTTGATAAACGTATCAGTCCCACCGGATTTCTTTTCAGAGTGGTTCATTAAGTCTTTAGTACCTCAGTTATCCAAGGGCGTCGCAATGTCGGGAGTGTTTTTTGAGGAAGAGGCGATACTGAGAGCTCAATATATTGAGCTAATATACTCTTAGTCTGGTTTACTTTATGAAGTTTTTCCATATGCACCATGCTCTATTCTTGACAGGACCAGACAAAAGTCTGAACCACATGCCGATGGTATTGTTGGTTCAACACAAGCCAAGTCGGTTGACCAGCTGTCAAATCAATTGCAACAATTGTCGATATAGCATACATCGGCCAGCCAAACCCCTAGTTCGACTGCCCCCCCTACTGAAACATCGGATGTACATAGTGTGCAATCGACGAACCCGAAGGCCACCCAACACCCTGATGGAAAGAAGAAACAACGAAATAAGTGTAGGGGGGATAAGAAACCCACCAATAATGTTGGTGGGGGAAACACAGAGAAGAAGAAGTCAAAGTATCCATATAACCTTTGCGCGAAAGACCATATGAATCACCTGTGTCCTCAGCTTGGGGAGGTCCAAAATTTTTTGGTGCAGCAACAACCTGCTATGTTAACAAATCCATTTGCACATGGGAAAAATTTAGCTCAAGCCTCTTCAAATGCGGATGGGGGCAGTTAGGGACCCCCTTCATCATCTAGTAATCCATCGACCTCGAATGTTTATATGTTAAAAGTTGATTCTCAAATAGAAACTAGGGCACATGATTATGGAATGCCAAGCACTTCTGAGAAGGGTAAAGAAGATGAAAACCCACTTGTTCCTTTCCATATCGAGAAGACGTTGGGAGAAAAAATGACACACATCCCGAAAGGTGTGTTCAATAAAGCTTCCCACAATCCAAACGTGAGGGCCGCCCAGAACTACTCTGTGGTGGAGGATTTGTCACAAACCCCTTACGCAATGTCTGCTCTGGAGGTCCTCCAGAGATGCACTTCCCAGAGAAAGGTTTTGTTAGCTTCCTTAGGATTTGCTGAGACCTATAATCCAAGAATGATCATGCTTGATACGACTGACTTAAAACCTCATCTCCCCTACCACGTGGTGTTTCATATAGTAGTGGCTTATACCACGAAAACTTTTACCCGAAACATTTTTTGCACAGTAGTTGATGAGGGTGCCTCGACATGCACGATGTTGGTGTCGTGTTGGAGGGCCATTGGCCAGCCTGTTTTGTCTCCATCACCTACTCTTCTTACCGCTTTTGATGGACATTTGTTTTGACAACATGGAATTATCCCTTCTTTCCCCATCCCGTTAGGAGGGAAGACCGTGTGCATCGAGGTTGAAGTGGCCGATGTGCCTCTCGACTACAATCTCTTGTTAGGAAGGAGTTGGACCTATGCTTTGCATGTAGTGGTCATGATAGTTTTTTGGGTCTTGTTGTTTCCACACTAGGGCTGGATCGTGTCCATTGATCAGTTATCCTTCTCCCGTCCTGACCCTTCATCAGGGTATCAACGGTCCCGATGATTGATAACCCTAAGCCTGTTTTCATAAACGTAGGGGTTGGTTTGTGCCCACCTTTGATGGGTACTTTCAATTACCTACCTCCAACTGATGATGTCAAGTATATATCGGTGTCCCCGACCAACCTAGGGATGAAGTTTTTCAAGTGTCGTCATTTTGTACGACTTACTTTAATGATCCATGGAATCTTCCTTCCCCATCATCCATGATGGAAGGGACAGGGCATCATGGAATGGCCATTCCCTTGTCCATGGAAAAAGTTGCGTACTCTATAGTCTAGAAAGCTTCCGTCGACCCCGATCTGACTCCCACACAGAAGTTAGATTTGATTCTCGATCCTATTTGGGCTCAAGGTTCCCTTGCTGATACTGATTCCTTAGAATTAGTCTTTCCCTTGGATGAGGTGATTATTGAGGCAATGACTGGTCTAGATAGACCTTGGGACGATCTCCATCACAGATCTTACTTTCTCCTGAAGTTAAGAAGAATTGAGGCAGGTGAATTCATGTTGACTATGACTAGAGATAGGTCTTGTCCTGTTATTTCTTTGTCTACGCACGCAGTTTATGCCGAGGGTAACATGGAAAGTATCAATAGAACGATTCCAATGGATACCTCTAGTAGTGGCGAGACAACAACTCTCTTTTTGTTTAACTAGATAATACCAAGGTTCAATGTCCCGAGGGAGATTGTCACTGACCATGGCAGTCACTTTCAGAATAAAATGATGTCCGAGTTGTTAGCACAAGATTGGTTAAGGTGGAAAGTGTCAAGAACAAGCATTGACAACAATCTCACAAGTTTCCAAGCATCAAAAGAACCCATGTATTTACGCTACCAAATTTCACGCAGACACATAGGCGGGTGCTACCTAAATTCTATCAGAAAACGAATTGTGCAGAGTTATTTTACCAGTTTTGAGTTACTAAATTGAAACTTGGATTATAAACAATTGAGAAGGTAGTTTTGAAAACTGGAGGAGGTGTTTATTCATAACATCCCAAATAAAAAAAACCCTCTCTCAGTTTTTCAAAATGTGTTATGGTTTGACAGATATTAGACATATAAGTGGCGCTACCAACTGTTTTACAACGACGCTATCTAATTTCCTGTAGCGGTCACGGTTTTGATATTTTGTCTTGTTGGGAGGTTGCCACCTGTCAAGGAGGATTCAAATGGATTCTCAGGGACTAGTTAGACGTAAAGGAATACTTTCACCTACTATTTAGCTCCATCAAATCCCTCATGCAATGAGGTGGAGACATTTTATTAATGACTTCCAACAAATTCCTGAAAATTAGCAGTTTGTTGGATTTTTTTCTCTTTGATTGTTTCCACCTATCTCCAAGGCTTAGAATCCAATGGAGGAGATGGGATTCGACCTCCTTAGTTTATTTTGATTCTATTGTCTATTTAAAGAAGGAGAGAGCTCTTGGAGGAGGGGTTGGAGTGATAGGAAATAGACTGTTACTATTTTGTACATTCCCAGACTCTGTATATCTGGATGGAGGATTCTTGTGTAGTCAAAGATCAGCTTGTGCTCCTCTCTTTGTCCATTCTCTTTGTATTCTTTCTCTAATGGAATATTGATTGATAAAGGATTTATCAACATCTTTGTTAATAGAGCTATGCAATGGATGATTTACTGCATATTTTGTGAAGCATCTCTTCTTGGATCAAATCTTTATTTCTTGATTAGAAGGATTCTAATTAATGAAATTTCAGCCATATGAATGTGTCAATCAAGCCTGATGTGAAATTGACTGTTCATATTGATGNTATTTTGTGAAGCATCTCTTCTTGGATCAAATCTTTATTTCTTGATTAGAAGGATTCTAATTAATGAAATTTCAGCCATATGAATGTGTCAATCAAGCCTGATGTGAAATTGACTGTTCATATTGATGCCTTCCTGCATTTTCTTCTATTCATATTTCAAATATGTGCTGGTTGGAGATTATGATAGCCCTTTTTGCTAGAATATAGTCTTTGGAATTTTGTGCATTAAATCAAGCTTTGAACCTTATCAGTTTGATCCCTTTTTTAAAATATAATCACTCATCCAACTCTAAACATTTTGATGGGTACTAGGCTTACACTTACAACAGTCTAAGTGTGTTTCTCAGTGCTAACATTTTTGGCATCGTTGTCGGGGAGGCGATTTGAGGATGTTGAATATCTCCCTGGGTAGAATGACAAGTATAGTTTCAACTTTAGATGGTAGACTAAAGTTGGGCACCTAGAGGACTGCATATTTTCTACTTGGCGACTCCATGAAGATGAACCTATTAGAAGACTCCACTGTGGGAACAAGATTGGATAGAAATGGAAGGCAAAGTCAAGTTCATGTATCAAGTTCTGAATTTCTTTCTCGAACTTGTGCTCTTTGTCCCGCATTCTTTCTTGAATTTTCCTGCACACATTAGCAGAATCATAATCTGCTTTGTATACTCTAAATACCACCAACCTACTCTTGCATATTCCTTTTTCAAACAGGTAGATTTACCTCCTTCCCATTTCATTGGTGTTAAGGATATCCATCCACTTCGAACACCTGAAGAAGATGAGGTTCATATACAATTTTTTAATCAGTCCGAACCTTATGATTCTCTCCCTTCTACAGATTTCAAAGATGATTTATTACCTACTACCATTCCCTCAACTGTTAATAACTAGCCTGTTGAAATTCAACATGCACCAAATGATTATTGTCCTTTTGTAAATAATAAAACTGATTCAGTTCAGGCTACCATATCCTTTGACCTTTACCAACAACCTTCTAGTGTTCAACAACCCACTGACTTCCAGTTTAAGATTAGGGAAAAGATATTTGGACCTCTAAATCTACCATCCTTTCTTCATCCTTACCCTCCCAGATTTGTAGACTACCTACCAAATTTTGCTGGAAAAGATAACATTGCAGGAGAAGAGCATATGTCAGCCTTTCAAGACTTCATCGACAATCTAGAAATCTTGCAGGAATATACTGTCATGAGGATTTTCTCTAAATATTTGATTGGAGATGTTGCCTTGTGGTTCAAGAATATGGAAGTTACTTCCATTGGTTCATGGTATGAACTATATGAAACCTTTTTAAAATACTAGGGAAAGAGAAAATCATTTGATCATTACTTGCATGAGTTCACTACTATGAGAAGAGAGGATAATGAAGCTCTGTTCGTCTTTAATAGAAGGTTCTACAACATTTATCCTGACATGCCCTTGGAGATCTGACCTACAGAGACTGCTTCCATGGTGTTCTATGTTATGGCTCAGTACCCAAAACTTTCCCTTCTCCTGAGAGAAATAAAGTCTTCATCCTTAAAAATATTATTTGAAGATGCTCAAGAAGTTGAGGAGAACATCCGTGCTTCCAGGGGGATCCAAGAGTAGATTTTCTTTGAAAATCTGCATGCATATGAGCAAGAGGACTGTTAGTATATTTTAGATTTGCAACAAGAGGACAATGAGTATGAATCAGATCTAGATTAGCAGCAAGGATGTAAGTATGACTCACATTTGGAATCAAATTCTTCAATATTTGCAGATTTTTCTATGGACAAGGATGCATGTCTAGTTTATGATCAATTTTGAAAGAATGTTGAACATATTATAACTGATGATTGCATAGATAGCTATATGTTCTTGGATGATCATAATGATTAGTGTGATTTAAACCCGATTATACCACTATCTTGTGATCATCATGGTTAAGACAAAGATACTGCAATTGTTGATGATCAAAATATGATCTCAAGGGAACCGGAAGGTTGTTTGTTTTCAAGCAAAGAGGAATGTATGTATGAGCAGTTGTATTTTCTTAATTAGAAATTTTCCAACCATGGTCTCGAGGATCCAATTGCAGCTTATATGGAGTCATATGTTTCAGATTTTCTGAAGATTCCAGTTTTCATTACTTCATAGGTATTCATGGGTAAACATGTTTCTCTGAAAGAATTCATATCTTTGTTTTCAGACCTCTGTTATTCTCTATTGATCAGTGGTATGGATGGGATTCCTTCAGTCATGAATTTTCTTGAATGGTTACTATGGAAATTTTCCTTTACTTGAGAAAGTTGTCGATCTGGTTAGGATAGGGTAGCACAAGTAGTAAACTCACTTCCTGAGCATTTGATTTCCTTTAGTTTCTAGCGAGTCTTTCATTTTCTTGAATAAGTGATAGTTTTTGAAAGTATTTATAGGTTGGTTGCAAAGATGACTCCATACCCCAATAGATAAGGAAACTAAAACTACAAGAGTTCTTAGAGCCTCACAGGGAGGACTCTATCCCCCATGGAGCCTATGTTAGCACAAGATTGGTTAATATGAGAAGTGTCAAGAACAAGCATTGAAAAAACTCTCACAAGGTTCCAAGCATCAAAAGAACCCAAGGATTTACGCTACCTAATTGCACACAAACACATAGGCAGGTGCTACCTAAATTTGCTACCTAAATTCTGGAAGAAAACAAATTGTGCAGAGTTATTTTACCAGGTTTGAGTCACTAACTTGAAACTTGGATTATGAACAATTGAGAAGGTATTTTTGAAAACGGGAGGAGGTTTTTATTCATAACATTCCCAATAAGAAAAACCTCTCTCATTTTTTCAAAATGTGTTATGGTTTGAGAGATATTAGACATATAAGTGGTGCTACCAACTATTTTACAGCGGAGCTACCTAATTTCCTGTAGCGGTCACGATTTTGATATTCGTCTTGTTGGGAGGTTTCCACCTGTCAAGGAGGATTTGAATGGATTCTCAAGGATTAATTAGATGTCAAGGGACACCTTCACATAAGATTTATCTCCATCAAAGGCTTCATGCAATGAGGTGGAGACATTTTATTAATGACTTCCAACAAATTCCTGAAAATTAACAGTTTGTTGGATTTTTGTCTCTTTGATTGTTGCCACATATCTCCAAGTCTTAGAATCCAATGGAGGAGATGGGATTTGACATCCTTAGTTCATTTGGATGCTATTTTCTATTTAAATAAGGAGAGAGATCTTGGAGGAGGGGTTGGAGTGATAGGAAAAAGACTGTTATTATTTTGTAAATTCCCAGACTCTGTATATCTGGATGGAGGATTCTTGTGGAGTCAAAGATCAACTTGTGCTCTTCTCTTTGTATTCTTTCTCTAATGGAATATTGATTGATAAAGGATTTATCAACATATTTGTTAACAGAGTTATGCAGTGGATGATTTACTGTGTATTTTGTGAAGCATCTCTTCTTGGAGCAAATCTTTATTTCTTGATTAGAAGGATTCTAATTAATGAAATTTCAGCCATATGAATGTGTCAATCAAGCCTGATGTGAAATTGACTGTTCATTTTATTCTATTCATATTTCAAATATGTGCTGGTTGGAGATTATGATAGCCCTTTTTGTTGGAATATAGTCTTTGGAATTTTGGGCATTAGATTAGGCTTTGAACCTTATCAGTTTGATCCCTTTTTTTAAATATAATCACTCATCCAACTCTAAACATTATGATGGGTACTGGGCTTAAACTTACATCAGTCTAAGTGCGATTCTCAGTGCTAACACAAGTTAATGTCAAAGATTGAGTTGAGGCAAGAGAATTTATCACCCTAATACCAACAAGCGAATGGTCAAGTGGAAGCTGTGAATAAATCTCTCAAGACTATTCTGTAGCGAACGATCAATTTTGCCAATTAAAATTAGTATTTGATGTTGTACTCAGCATTATGGGCCTACCAAACGTCTATTAAGAATGCAACCAGTTTCTCACCTTTTCAACTCATTTATGGGCTAGAAGTAGTCTTTCCTATAGAGTGCTAGATCCCATATCTGAAGTTGGAAGTACAATTATTGCCAGACACTTCACCGCTTGAAGAGCGTTTATTATATCTCGAGCAGCTTGATGAGCAGTGTCGAGATGAATCCTTAGCTAATGAGGCTCACAAACAAAGAGTCAAGTGTCACTATGATCAGTTTGTTCGTCCTCAGATTTTTTCCAAAGGCGATCTTGTCCTGATCTATGACCAATATAAGGATCCCCTGGAGGCAGGCAAGTTCAAACTCATGTGGTTTAGACCTTTCATCATGAAGGAGGTACTAAAGAAGGGCACTTATTGTTTGGTAGAATTTGAGGGAAATGCTTTGGCAGAGCCTAGAAATGGGTTGTACCTCAAGAAGTATTACTCGTAGGTGGGTCACCTTGGGTGACTTCTTGTACATATGTATAGTTCTTATACAGTTTATTTTTTTGTCTTTTGGTTTTATAGACGTGTAGTTTTTGATGTCATCTTTTTCACTGTGGAAGATGTCAAGTGAATCAAAGGTGTTTGTTGGGTTTGCGGGCGACGCTATCTGACACACTCGGAGGCTTGCTTCTGCAACTTGGGTGATCTTCATACCTCAGGGCCAGTTGCTATCATATGGAGGTATATGTTTAGGCGACGCCACAAATAATGTCACCGAATACAGTGTAATATTAGAGTTTCTTCGTGATTCTTTGTGGCATGGTATCTCTCACCTCTGGGTCTACTTAGATGCTTAGTTGGTTGTGTCCCAGTTAAACGGGGTTTACCGTGTTTATGATCCTACTCTACATCGACGGTTCCTTAGGGTACGTCTCTTAGAATGAAGCTTTGATTACATTACGTATATCCATGTTCCTAGGAGATTGAATTAGATCACATATACTCTAGCTAATCATGTATTAGATTGGCATATTGCACACACGTAAGAAAAAGCACACACATACACATGTAAATACATTTGTAAATAAATGTAATCCATAAGACATAAAAAGATGTAAATATGAATATATATATATCAAAAGTCTCAAAGTACATAGGTGGGCACAAGCGCATAAAAAATATGTCCAGTATATGTCACGGGGCTTATTCCCTCAAAAATATACAAAATGTGCCCTCAAAATGTAAGTGGTCCATCCTAAGCTAAGGGTGGGGCCTGTTGGCCCTACCATAATGAACCACGACGTTTTCCAAAAGCCGGAAGAGTTGGACCCAAGTTTGTGGCACCCCAAATACATGAGGTTGCATCGATGGCGGGAGATCCTTGATCTCTGCCATAGGGACTGTGCGAGTGAGCACGGTGAGGTTCCGTTCCACCCGTCTCAAAACTCTCTCAGCCTCTTTGACTGGAGGTCCCCCTGCTGCTGCTGCTAGTCCAGCGGCCGCGAATGGTCCTACCTCTGGTCAAGGATGCCGCCTGGTCCTCGAGAAGTCTGTTGGATGCACTGGTCCCACATATGTACATAATAGATACATAGTTGTCAGATACTCTGGTACACATAAAAAAATGATATATATAAAGAAATAAAAATTAAATAACATTTAAAAAAATACCTATCTCTCCTCGTTATTCTTCAGGAGGTACGGGCATGTCAGGATCCCTGGAGAAGTTGATCCTGACATAGGGATAGTCCTCCATAGCTAGAATCCCCTGAGACCACCAGTCGAAAAAAGAATCGTTGAAGGCTTCAATTGTCCTCCCTTCCCCCTGTCGCGGCAATAACGTCGCCCATATGCACACTAT
>SNQJ01S0022880.1:34264-51338 GCA_010110895.2 Picea sitchensis | reverse complement strand
AAATGAAAAAAAAAAAAAAAAACTAAATTTAATAAAAATACCTGTTTTTAAATTATTTCTATAAAAAAATTTTAATGATATTTGATATTTTAATATAGTTATGGATTTTTTAATTTCATTTTCAAAAAAAAAATATTAAACTCACACATATAGATATGTCATTTGCCCAATCTTTTAAAACATTGTGTATCACTCTACATTACCTTTTATTTGTTGTGCACAATTTTGTTTCATGTTAATATATATTATAATTAAAAAAATTAATTAATTAAACTAATATTATTTATTTAATTGTTTTATTTTTATAAATAAAATTAAAGTATTTAATTTAAAAAATATTAATATCTTTAATTTTATTAAGGATCAATTCATATAATAGTGAGCATTCAAAAACATCAATCCATGACATCAATATTCATAACTTCATGGCATTCAAAAATATCATTCCGTGACATCAATATCCATAACTTCATCATGTAATAGTATTGGGTTATTAATTGGTTTTATTTTTTTTGTGAGTGTGAAAATCACATGAGATACAAAATTTTATTCTATTTTTTGGTAACCGAAGTATTGGGAAAATTGGAGGGAAAAATTATATATAACAGTTTTTTAATAGTTGTTTAACACAACATTTAAATAACTTAAATAGGTTATAATTGTATTGTTTTTTTAAATATTTTAATAATTATTTTTTATTTGAAATTTAATAAATTTTTTTATTAAAAATAGTGAATTAAAAATATTGATTTTTAAAATTATATAACTTAAATGTAATAGAGTATACAAGTTGTTAAGATTGTAATATTAATTAGTAATAACCATTTTATAAAAGTGGTTGATATATCTGGATTTATACTATTTTACACTTTTCTAAATTAATGATTTGGATAGATTTATATCAACTACTTTTATAAAATGGTTATTACTAATATTATGAAAATGCAAATATGACATATGTGACTTAGAATGAAGATAGTGAATCAGTAAAAGAGAGCATAGACCACAAATCATGCGAAAAATAGTTACGTTCAAAAGAATAAAACCATGCAAAATAAACCATGTAGAAAAAATAAACTAAGCTAAATAAACCATACAGAAGAAAGGTCGCAACAATATACCATGCCATGCAGAAAAAAGGTCGTCAAATATAAGAGAATGGTCGAATTAAAATAATTAAAAGGAAGAACAATGGAATTAGAGGGGCCTTTCTTATATCTAACGACCTTTTTTGCGTGATTTATTTTTTCTTTGAAGGGCCGAATTAAAGAACAGACATGGAACAAACATTTACACGCTCAAGAAGTGGTATAAAATGTCAATGCATTGAAAATCTAATGCATATATAAATTTGAATTATAAAATCTAAATGCACTGAAAAACAAACACAACGATTTTAAAGAAAACACATATCAATATTCAAATAATAAATATGTTCGTACCTAAATGCTTGAATGGAATGGAACTGAACTTTTGCAGCCTTTGTAAGAAACAATTCTTGATCAACCTCCTCTCTTGATGCACAATAGCAGTTTCATATTAATCTCCTCATTACTTTTCTTCCATATTTGTTCGCACACCCCCTTTCTTCCATATTTGTTCGCACACCCCCTTCATGTCAGGTCTCCGCACAATTCATTTGTTCACTCCTTGTTTTACAGGTCAATTAAATGTAAAAACTGAAAAGTATTTTTTGTGCTCCTTGTTTCACATGTCAAATAGGTTTGATAGTGTAACTACAAGCCATGTCTCAAAGTAACAGAGGGCCAAATTAGGGCCAAATTATTTCATATTTTAAGTAAAAATTTAAAGCTACTTATTTCCACTCCTCATCATGTCACGTTGTGAAATGTAACCATAGGCGAGGTGTTCAAAAAAATAGAAAACATAATAGTAGTAAAAATGAAGAATTATTTTTGTCCACTAACCATTCATGTCAACTTATTTCAAAATGTTAAAAGTTAAGTAATCTTGGTTGTATTTGTATAAGTATACTTTATGGCTTAGTAATTTCTTAATGCTAAAAAGTAAATGTCCAAAAGTAAATAGGTTAACGGATGCATTTATAAATGCAATGAAGTTATGAATATTAAATCCCATTCATTGATTTGAGTGCACCATGAAGAATATGCCCACATCTTTAATTGTTTTCTCTTGGCTAAGAGTTATCTTCCTAAGAAGTAAGGAAGCATGTTAACGACCTAAGATCCAAAGGAATTTCGGGCCACCGTGAAGTGTACTCCACTTCTTTGGCCACTCGGGATGAGGGGGAGCTCCTTAATTAGTATTGTAGTTAGTGTTGTAGTTAGTTTCAAATATTTCTATTGTAGAGAGTAATTCGCTTTAACACTTTCCGTTGCAAGCATTTAGTGCGCTTTTAGCCATTACTATTGTAAGCATTTAGTTAGATGTTGCAAATTATAATGTAATCAACTAATAATGAGACGGAAAAAGTAGCATTGCTTATAGACGGCACTCCTCTCACTTAAGAAAATGTGATGGTTATTTTCTGTTCTAATTCTTCTTCTCCATTTTCATGTATATTCCATTTTCTCTGCTTCGCGCTATCTAATTTATGTTCTTCATTGCGCATTTTAGTTTTCTATATAGTTTCATATATAAATTGCAGATCAATTGACATCAGATCCTGAATCCAAGTCAACTTCTGCTCACCCACGAAAGTCAAAATAGAGGCCATCCAACAATTTTTTTCTCAGAGTCAATCGTCCTTCTTAGGACTTCCAGTGCACCCACCTCAAGGATTCTAGCACGTTCATTTTTCACCATTATCCACACGCCCCCTTTAGGTACCGGGTGCCTTCTCAAGGCCTTCAGGAGTTCAATGATTCTCAATGCAATATCTAGTGACAGATTGGCATCTGTGGTGAATGAAAATTATGTTGTCACGAAGAGAGTTGTCTACAGAGGATTCCACTTCCACTGCCACAAGTCTAATTCAAGATTTAACAATGGCTCTCTAGGAGTTGCTCCATCTACAATAGCGCAGAGCTCCAACACCCATGAAACTCGATACTCCCTTCCAATTACCAAATTTTGTGGGCCAAATGAATGGTGAGAATTTTGACAATTAGCTTCACATTCTTTCCAAATACTTTTGTACATGTCTGGAGATGACATAAAACATGAAGCTTCAAATCATCGGTTTGCAACTCGAGGCAATTGCAGAGACATGGTAGGACACTCAGCTAGAGAATTCTTCATGGGTCAAGGACATAGGCATCTCGGTCGAGACACAAACACCACAATTTAGGATGTGGGTGGGATTTTTCCAGGCACTTAGAGACTGCTTCTATCCCTCGGGATATTGACAGAATCTCCTTGCCAAATGGTTGCAGCTCTGACAACTTGCCCATCAATTAGTATAGAGCTACATAGATTTCTTTTGCAAGTTGTGTATCCATCTACACATTTCAGATTCATAAGAGGTATTAACTGTCAAATTTAATTATACTTTATTAACAATTTTTTGTCGTGAAGTTGATTTACTTGAGTCTACTTCCTTGGATAAGGCCTTTCTTTAGACCTTGGTTGTGGAGCATAAAGTTGCTCCTCAATTCCTCTCTCCCCCAACCCGATATTGTACTTCTACTGCTAGTCGTTCACATATTGAGCATTCCCTAGTTTCCCCTGCTTCCCCACCCACACCCAAAAATGTGCCCTAATGTACCTTTCATAAGAACAACTTGCATGCATATGCAGACTATTGGGCACTAAAGAACATTCACACCAACTAGACTCTATTTGCAAAGGTCACTCAACATGATTCCCCTGCCCATCCTGAAGAGTCTCTCTCGACATTCCTATCGAAGTGGACCCTTCTCTTATCCTAATGACCACTAATGAACTTGACATTTCTAATATGCCCTTGTTTACACATAATTATCATATTAAGAATGAGTTTTCTACTCTCATCTTGGACAACAGAAGCCAAAAGAACCACATGGCCCCAAAATTGGTCACACACCTGAACCTCCCCAACACTCCACACCCAGATCCATACCAGCTCGACTCGGTACAAAAGGAAGGCCATCTTCTCACTGTCTCCTAGTGTTGTTTGATTACCTTTGTGATTGGCCCTTTCCAGGATACCGTTGTGTCTAATGTCTCTCCTCTTGATTGTGTTGATTTGTTACTTGACATTCCCTACCAACAAGCCCGACACACTATCTATCATGCTAAATCTCATCAATACCACTTGCAATATGAGGGGCACACCTATATTCTTACTTCTTCTTCTCTTAAATCCACCCAACCTATTATTGACCACGCGATCATTAATCAAGTCAGACTGAACCAATGCATCTCTTTGTGCTTGGTTCACCCAATTAATCCAGACAACCGGAATAACCATGTACCTCCTACCATGGATCCCCCACTCCAATAATTTTTAGATATCTTCACACAACCCATAGAACTATTCTGGTCTCACTCTATTGAGCTCACACTTGATCTAATTTCTAGTGCTTCTTGATGCAGACCCACTGCCCTCAGGCCGAGATTTGCGCATGATCTTCTCTAAACCATGCCAAGAGTTAATGAAACCCTTTGTTTAAGTCCACAAAGGATTTCAGGTTTCGTGACTTGAGAGAACAATTGATGGTCGTTCCTCTCCCTCTATGATTCCCCGACTCTGAAATTTCACCTTTTACGAGATCGACGATTGTGAGCCTCCCCTGATCCGATGATCCAGATATTTCAGGGTTCGCAAACCAGGAGTTCACGACTCTCGACTCCAAAATCACTTGTCACTCCAATCCCCGAATTCATGATCTGCGAATTCGCACGAGATCCCATGAATTTCATTGGATTGGATCCAACGACCACTATCTCTCCTGAGCTTATGGGTGTTGAAAAGGAACTCACCTTAACCCCCTCACTTCCTTGCAAGATCCAACGGCTCACGAGTCTTCGGCGCCTCTCCACAAAGTGTTTCCACCGTTCAATTCCACACTTGATAATCCCTTTCGCGATTTAGGAATTAGAATGGCCAAAGATTTTAGCCTGCACTCCAAACTTGTGACCCTCGAATTTGTGAAATGATCTAACGACTCAAACCGACCATGATCAATGGTCCACGTTGACTCTTTGTATGAGGGTGGTGGGTTCATCTGACTTCTAACCCCCTTACAACTCCTTTGGATTCTACGTTTCTCGCAATTTCGCGAGTTCTCCATGGAGAATTCTGACTACCCGATTCACTTCTCAATGACTTATGTCCAAACGACTCGGTGTTCTCCTTCCTGAACTTGAATTCTGCAAGATGAGTTCGGCCTTCGTCTCCCTTTGATCACTTCAAAGGTTAAATCCCTCTTGAGCTTCCGCTTGTAAAATCCAGCTTCCAAAAAGATCCCTGCACACACTCGCGAAAAACTTTCAAATAACCTTTGGTTATTTGAGTCTTCGACCCTATGCACTCTTTGCAACAATAGTTTCTCAATATTACTCTTGGATTTTTAAAATCCAAGACTTCCCTCGGCCTGCACACACCTTGCATGACTCTTATGTCCATAAAATGCAACCCTGAATCTCTTCTGAGAGTTCTAAGATGAAACTCAGACTCTAGTTGACACACTCCTTGCGGACCCTCCACTGCACTCTTTGCAGGAGTTCTTAGAAAGAGAAACAATTGAAAGACATTCTTCCCTTACCCAGAATTCAAACATTCAACTGAGAATTCTAGAACTTGCAAACATACATAGTATTGAAAGAAATGCATACAGAGAATGCAAACAAGCCTGCAACATACCATAACAAACACATAGATTGGAATCAAAGGTTTCTTCTATTAGTTCCAGTGCTCCTGTACATGGTAAATATCAACAGCTAAAATGCATAAAATTCTTTGTTCTCCTCTGCAGCTCTACGACTTACGAATTCTAAATAATAATACAATCGTACAAGGGTGGAAAAGGACTAGACTTACGATGTATCCAAGTAAAAATGATGGGGGGAATATTGGCAGTGGTGGTGAATGGAATGGTGGTGGTACAAGTGAATTGGAAGTGAATGAAACAACATGTATACATATTTATAATATTTTTATTAGTAAAAAAATGTAAAATTCAACCAAAACAATATAACAAATTTCACATTTAAACAAGATTTAACTCGAGACACGATACTTGTGAAGGGGGTCATCTATCCATCCTAGGTAGACATGGTTCATCATCATATGATACCACAACCTATAGGGAAACAACAACATTATATTTGATTTATCTTAAGTAGCCTATAAAAATGCAAGAACTATCTTATAGATGTAGTAGAATAGTAGAAGATTAGTGAAGTTGCTAGAGAATTAGTAGAGCATTGTGGTGAACTTATCGAAGTTTTTGCATACCTGAGTATGCAGTACACCGAATGAGAAGGATGTTGATACTACTGCATCAATGGTGGAAACTATCACTAATGCATTTTTTGGCTTTGAGGGTCTACTATATGAGTGTAGAAATTGCAAACACACACACACACACACACACACACACACACACATATCTGTCTATCCACAACTTGAGCATCTGTGAGGGTCACATGAACACTTATTCTATCCATGTTCCCTCTCCCAGAAAAAATATACTACATGGCTTGAAGGACAAACCCTTCTCCCAACATCACGTGTAGGTAGCTCTTGGCGAGATAATTCTATATAAATTTTGTACTACACTAGGCTTTGATCAAGGTGGATATGGATTTCAGTGTATGGATGATGCTTCCTACGATGAGAGGATTATGAACAAGTGGGGTTAGCCCTCCTCCTATGAGGATGAGGACCCAACACTAGGTCTACCCGCTTCTTGGAATTTACCAATGTCAAAGTAGTTTACATGGAGATATAACATAAACTCTACCCATACTTTTTTGATGAAATATAAAGGCACCTCCTTATTATTGCAAGGAGGTTTGTCAAAAACAATAAACCTTCTATCTATCCAATTCTCTAAAAACTGTTGGTAGGTGAACGACTCCATACAAATGCATATCTTTGTGATCAATGGTTTTACTCCATTTCTAGGATCAATAATCAATGTCATCAGATATTGTTTTGTAATTTTTAGGTCTATAACTTGGTTTTTATCTAGACCAATCATGTAATATTCAAACAATCTAACAAAGTGATAAAAAATATTACTTAATTGGTCTTGGGAATTTATAACGGAGGATACAATGGTATTCATAGAACTTGATAGTGACAGTTTTGAGGGCTTTCTATTACCCCGTAAGTACTGAACAAGAGTTCTAAGAGATGCCAACCCTTCATCAATTTCCATTTTTACATTTCTCAATTGTGGGTTGGGGTTTGGTGTGCCTTCTTGTGCTGGTGTTGGGTTTTGGATTTCTCTAGGCTCCATGTTAATTATGTTTGTTGCAATTCAATGGTGGAATATATAATTTAGGTTCATTTTTTAAAAATTTAAACAAATTAAGAAATTAAAAAAAATGAAATTCCATCCAAATACATACCTAGAATCAACTAGAGATGATGTTAGGAGAGTGCGGAAACCACATCAACAATGTGAGGGATTCAATTATCTCAATCCCCATTCAAAACATGTGGCACGATAATTCTATCGGTGAAATAGATTGGATGCAACCCCTTTTTAAAAATAAATCAAAGGAACATGCACACAATCTTTGGAACATGCACTCATTCTTAGGAACATGCACATTCTCTTGAGAGTGCATTCCCATTCATGTTGTGGGGATAAGTTTGAATCCTCAGTGGTGGATCAGGGATTGTCAAGCCAATCACATTAGAACGTGTGTGTGTTCTTAAGAATGCACACATGTTTCTACATGAGAGATTTTTTTCTCACCTCGTTGCTGCATTTGTTTCCACCAACATCTTGCAAAGTCCCATAACTACTTCCTACATTTTCATCTACCAACTTCTTGCAGACTCCCATAACTACTTCCAAAATTAGAAAATGGAAAATCATGTTAAAAGTATAAAACTATGATATGAAAACTCAATGGTGAGTCTACTTCCCCCCATTAACAAATGCCTCCAAAAAGTTTTTATTCTTCTTCCCTATACTCAAGGAAGTTAGAGGCTTCCTATTTCAAGGATTAGTGTTCAATTTTGGATCTAGAAATGGAATATTAATTATAAGCTTTAACAATTTTAAAAATAAAAAAACATACATTTTTTCAGAGTATAATTCAATACTGTAATGAACCTCCGCCGTTACGACCAAAAAAGTGACATACAATAGGAATTATTATTATTGTTTTTTAAGGCGCGAAAGATCTACTTAACTCCAAGGTGCGTGATTAAATCAATCGGCAAAGTCACAATAACCAACATCATTTTCAAGTTACGCACCTGGTCCATTAGCCAAATTAGCATAATTCACTTAACGATCAAGCATGCCAAATTCTTAACCTAAGGAACACATACAATATCATTGTGACAAACACGCTAGTAAACTAAGGCATGGCATTTACTCTTCAACTGAGTCCACAACGCAAGCAGTCTAAACACTTAACCATCCTCATAACTAAGGTGCACAAATCACCAGTACTGAGGTCGACCATAAGAAACACTATTTGGAGGCGTGCACGTGATCTAATACTAAATTAATCATATATCAACTTCATTACCATGCACGCAAATAAATCTAGGTGCTTAGGGAAATCACACACCAACATGGTTACAAGGTGCGTGGGTAAAATCCCAAGCATAACATTACGCGTCATCAAGGCCCATGAGCCGCATATCCTATTAATAACCAATCAAGCAACAAGGGTACTTAAAGGCGCTAGGTAAGCTAATCACACTATCCTCAAGTCAATCATCATCCAAGGTGCAAAAACATTACCAGCTAAAACCTTGAGGCATAAGGTAAACGACTGTAATTATATGTTGTGTAAGGGAAACTATTCCAACCTAAATCACACAATAAACGAAATCCAAAAATGGAAGCACTCTAACTTCAATCCAACTAATCATTTAAACAGGGTAACGACATTCATTACCTTAATTATGCAAGGGTCTAAGATCCAACCGTCGTAAGAAAAATCCAGTCGTGCAAGAAACCCATCTCCAAAATCGTCATGTAAAACATACAATTGATGCACGCAAAAGTCTATCTCATCATGTCCTAATTTTCATGAAGGAAACGAACATGTGCATTCAATTAATGAACATCTAAAACAAAGTCTAATCAATCGACAAGTGTTCTTTTTAATTACCTTAAAATCACTAGGTTGTTTCATTCCCTTCTTAAATACAAGTATGCTCATCCTAAATTTTCCCACAAAACTCTGAGTCAACTTAGCTAATCCTTCAATTAAATCCTATTGTACTTTACCCAAGGATTCACCCTGATTAAGTATGCTATTGAACCATTCCCTTATGCTATTGAACCTCTCAACATTAATAGTTTAATTTAAAACCTAATTAATTAGAATTGAAACTGGAGTTAAAATTAATTCTAACTGTAATACCATTTTAAGGTACCATCAACTGTAATTAAACTAGGATACCATTGACTGTAATTAGAAATTAACCAGAATTGGAACTTAACTGGAATTCCATTATAAACTAAAATTAACTGAATCAAATTTAACTGACAAAAACGTTATTCCTGCATTAAATTCCCCTTTACAATTTCAACCAATATATAATTCTGGAGATAAAAATGWAACAACGTTGAATCAACCAACAGGTTTCGACCAAAATGGATTTCAAGGTATTAATAAGTGTAGGGCCACATCATTGGATGTTGCGCACCAAAAGCAGGTTCGTGGAGAGCATAGAAAAGTRAACACCTCGCAACCTAAAGGAGACCTAATACTGAAACGCCAGCAACCACTTGGTAGAGTGCTGAGCAAAGAATAAAAGTTGRAGTAGAGGACGGAAACGTTGGTGAAGGGCATTCGATACAAAAAATTTAGAATAAAGAAAATTGGTTCTCTGTCAAGGGGACACAGGATTAAAGGATTAAGATATTTGAGATCATTAAGAAGCATCAGCAAGGGAAAAGTTATGCAGCATTCAACTGAAGAATTATTAAAGGAGGGAGGAGTCGACACACTTACCCACGAAATCAACGAATTTGTCTTTTCGAACGGCTCTTCTGGAGACGAGGAGAACCCTTGGAACCCAACGCGAGATTGGAAACCTCATTCTTAACCATTACGGATTTATAAGCAAGACCCTCACACACAGTACAGACAGTGAGGGATTTGGATTTGATTTTCCCTTAACGCAAGCAACACCGACAGGACATAAGCAGGAGAACGACTGGCTATGGAAATCGATCGACCATTGTAACTTAACATCTCTCCTTATTTTAACCCTTATCTTGATTGGCGCGTCCTTGTGGGTGATTTATATGAGTTCTGATTCATTGTGGAAGCCAGTTCATATGATATGACAGATGGTCGCCCCTTCCCCTACGATTACATATTTAAGCCACATCAGTCACAGATGGATCGTCCGGATTCATTCTACTGTACGGGCTATACCCTTGTTGACCCATAAATTTGGGTGTGAGAACTCAGATAAAGACAATATAGGAGAATGGTTTAACAAAAAGTGAGTTGCATGGGTTTGAATTAGAAGGATATGGGCATGTCTATCGCTTATAAAGGAGTAGGGAGGTGGATCTCAAACCAGTGGTTGGGGTAGAAAAGGGTTCCATTAGCACAGGGTTCTTGGTCCAGAAGTCGTTTTCCTAAGCTATCACTGCGAATATCGAGAAAACAGGTGCTTCCACCAACTCACAAATGCAGAGGTAGGAAATATGCAATACAATAAAAATTAAAAACCCTTCTGGGCGAATGGTGGTATTACACCTTATAATTTAACATTTAAAACTTTTGTTGGTCAGATGCATTACCTATAATACACATACAAGCAAGTAAAACCCCCCTTTTTTTTCCAGATTACAATTATGCTGAGATCCATCAATCCATTTTCGCAATTATCATAACAATACTTATGACAGAAAACTAAGGACACGAAGATGTCATCCGACTACCACAACTATGCAAGTATAAATGAAATGAAAATATAATGACCAGATTTACCCGAGATACTATCGACGATCGACGATGACAAATCCGAAGTCGTTGTCTCGCGCTTGGGCTTTGACCAGATCCTTCTCGCTAACGGTTGAGACCTCACCGGTACCTCCCAACCAACGTTAAGGGTACTCTTCTTCCCCTTGAGCCCCCGAGCCGAAAAGGGGCCACACACAAATACCAGAGAAGGTTAACTCCCACCTCACCTCGCGAGGTCAAGCTACCACTCGCTATCGAGCTGGGCATCCCAACTTCCACAAGTAAAATCAATCAAGAAAAATATCGGCAGCGTAACCTTACGCCTACCAGTCGTGATCCATTCTCCTCCTCTGCCCTCCATTTTATAGAGTTTCTTAGAGTTTAGTTTCCAAAAAACCTCAATAAATTTATATTTATTAAAATTTAATTAGGATAAACCTCCTCCGTACACATGTCACCCGATTCCTTAGTTGCACCAGAAATTCAATTAATTATTTAATTTAAAAGGCCAATTTCCGTCAGCCACCTAAAAACATTCCTAAAAACGCTCGTCGATGTCTCTTTATTGCCTTACATTCTTTTTAATGATTGACGTCTTTCTTAAAGCCTAGTTGAGTTCGAATTTAGAAATTTCTCTTGACTAGATTCCCTACTATGTTCCTCATTCCTTTTGTAATTAAAGTTTCCCCTTTTGGTCTAAGTTCTAAATTATCTAGTTTGTACTTAGCCAACCATTAATCTTTTAATAATTTAATCCTTCAAAATTTTCCTTTTTAATTTAATTTCACCCCCACTTTCTTCATCCCCCTTTTATTACTTGCTTAATTAAATTTTAGTTCTCAATATCTAATTAGACCTAGGATTAAATTCTTTAGGCTCAGTAGAAATTGTTTTTAAAGGAAATTTTATTATTATTAATCTTTAATCATGCAACATTCATTTTAAGGCTGACCCAGTATTAAGGAGACATAGTTTTCTAGGTACTAAGTTCATTAACTCACCAGTATAAGAATCGTGGCATGCCCTTCAAGACGCACTAAGTGCTCCAAGGGTGCCACTCACCTACATTCGTGTTTCATTTACACGACATGCCCTTCAAGACACACTACGTGCTCCAAGGGTGCCACTCACCTTTTGACTGATTTTGGTAGAAGTCAAACCCTTGGAGTCAATACTCGATTAGGTGACCTTGTGGGAGACTAAGGGCCTCTAAGGAATACAGACCATGCCTTATTTCACACCCCTTAGAATCATCATGAGCGACTGTCACAGTCTTCCCTCATGACAGTGTGGATCTCTCGAACTAGGTAATCATGAACCTACAGTTCGAGCCATGGCGGGAGTGCTAGTAGGCTATGGCAAGGTTGCTTCCACACCTCTCCCTCAATATCTCTGGTTGTTGTGGATGACCTCTTTACTCCAAATGTGAGTCTGGTTAGCAAGCTATCGTCAGTTTACATCCATCAACGAAACATGTCAGCGATCCAAAATCAACATCATAAAATACCAGTCATATGTCAGATATGCATTATCAAAAACACTCAAACCATAACAGTCCACTCCCTGACTCGATTCAGAGCCCAAGGAGGTCCATCGATGCCATTGACATCCTCAATCGGTCCAGAGTCCTGCACACTCAGGAAAAACCAGTCAATAGAACCTATCAATACATATATAATCAAATAACATATCATAATATCCACAACATCATCATAATCCATAAGCGAAACATAAAATCATATAATGAACTGGATCACTTGCACGCAATTTTCCTCAAAGAATAAGTCTCCTCAGGTGCGCGCAAGAGTGAGATGTTACAAATACAAAAAAACTCGCTACGCAAGAGTAGTCGGTCTTATGGGAAGTGTTCTCCAAGCTTGATACATCAGTTGAATGTCCTTCTCTAAAGCCACAATAGTGGATTTCGCTATAGTCTATGGAAGAGTATGCTCAATAATAGATTACAAAGACACAATAATCAAACAAATTATATACTTTTAATTCAATATTTGAAAATGATGCAATGGTAGTAATCTATACTGACTTGTTATCTAGGCGCATGAGATACATGTACCTAAGATATCAAAGGTGATGAAATACATGCCCTTCAATTAACAATATTCTCTAAGGCCACAATAGTGGATGCCTTAACTACGGATGCGCCAATGATAGATGACTATCACTAATATTCAAGAGTTCGTCCAATAAAATACTATAAGTGCCTACCAATCAAACTAGTTAGATACTTTTAAATCAATATTTGAAAATGATGCAATGAAAGTAATTTATGATGACATATTATTTGAGAGTGGGAGATACATGTACCTAATATATCAAAGGTGTCGGCATGCCCATCCCGCTAGTCATAGGCTACTTTGATGCCACAAAAGTGGGTGCCTTAAGAATCATTGCATCAATGGTAGATGTCTATTGTGGAAGTTAAAGAGTTTATCCAATCACATACTATAAACACATGCCAACCAAATAAAGTAGATACTTTTAAATCACTATTTGAAAATGATGCATGGAAGGAATATATAATGGTATGTTGATTGAGAATGGTAGATACAAGTAAACAATATATTAAAGGTTGCTCAAAAATTAATTATTACTCCGTAGAAATAGATGAAACACCCATTGCAATGACAATAGATGTATCAATGTGGATGTTTGGATGCACAATAGCTAACCAAACAACTTAGATACTTAAAAAAAAAATATGAAACTAATATTTCCTACTAGTCGTGTGAAGGAATAGATTCTTAGATGTTGACACATACTCACCACCAAGTTGCATAGAAAAAATTAGAAAAAAATATATATATCTTGTCATCCACTTGTATAATACAATAACTCATTTGATAAAGTAAAAAACATTATCCTTACCTACATCGGCAGAAAACAAAAGAACATGTAACATTGGTTGGTGCATTTAAATCCATTGAAGGAGGGGGATCTCTTTGTGATGGAGTATCATGGAATATCAACTAAACATGTGAGAAAAATGTTATATATATGAAATTTATTAACATTGTTAAATATATCTAAGAAAATATGTAAATGTTGATCGATTTACATATTGAAGGAATCCATTAGTAGGAAAATTAGAGGAAGGCCCATCACATAATTTCTCACATGATGTGTATGGATGTGGGAGTGACTCATGCTCTAGAACTCTAGCTTGTGCATTGTTAATTGGCTCCATAACTTATGCATTGTTGAGGGGATCCCTAGCTTGTGCACAACCAAATGGCTCCTCCAATGAACTATGTTGGGTGGCTCCTCCCTACCAAAAGTAGTTCTCGATGACTCCTCCCTGTCATGAGAAGTATTAGAAGATTGTCCCTTAAATGTGCCCTCTGTTGCATAGTTCTCAACAAATGTGCCATGGTATATTAATTTCCATGACAACTATAAGAAAGCATCATATTTGTTATCAATCACATTGGTTTTTCGATTATTTAAATAGGGAGGATTTCAAGGGTGTGGGGGGGGGCGACGTACATGGTTTTGATTAGCCATAGAATTGTTTATGTTTTAGAGAATACCTTTTGCTAGAACCTTGGAAGTACATGGTTTTGATTAGCCATAGAATTGTTTATGTTCTAGAGAATACCTTTTGCTAGAACCTTGGAACTAGGGAATTTTTTAGAGGTGATTTTTTCCAATTGGATATTTTTTGGCCATTTGTCAAAACATAAATTTACCAATTGGTCATTTTCACCTTAAAAATTAACTTATTTTTTTACAAAAAATATGCTTATATTGACACTATTCACCAAAATTTATAAGTTTTAATAATAAATTGTATGTTTTCCATTGAATATTCGCCTACATGTCTATATACATGTATTTTTTCAATTTGAAATAATCGCCTAGAACACTATAATAAGGTATAATACTTGAATCCTTAAAATATACAATGCTTGGAACTCCAAAATATAAAAATAATTGACATGTTTACCTAGGATAAACTTGACATTCATTTTCCTAAGAAAGTACAATGGCATGGCTCTATTTCCATGAGGGTTTTCATCAAACACCATGTACCAATGATCCATCCAATTATCCATCCAATTATCCATGATATTTAATTCTTTACACCAATTGATGAAAATATGTAGTTCATTAGTATCAAGAATAAAGTTGGTACTAGGACCTTGAAAGGGGTGAAACATCATGTCTAATGTTATTTTAAATATTTTCTCATCTTGATAATTAAACCCATTTTCATCAAAATGATTCTTCAACTCCCCCTAAGAAGTAATATTGTATAAATCTCTTTGGGAATTGGTATCATGTCAATGATAGAGTAAAGAATTTTCCCAAATGAGTGATAGAAATGGTCTCCATTTCTAAAAATAACACTAAGGAATATGAAATTTATCATTTCCATCAATATATCAAGATTTAATTCTTGAGGGGTTTAATATATTGAGGAGCTCTTGGGTTTCCATTTCGACCTCTATTTAATTGGAGGTATTTGGTTTTCATTTATGATCTCAAAATTTTGAGGGTTACGATTTTGAGAAATAAGATTTTCAAGATTTATGTTTTGATGATTTTTTATTGGAAATAAAACAAGATCCTTGTTTATGATCAATATAATGTTTTGATTAAATACAAACAATATTTTAATAACAACAAGAAAAAAATTTGAAGGATTTTAGGAAGAATAAACAAAACTCTAACTCAACAATGTTGTCTACAATAAATGAGATTGTCTGTGTCCTTCTTGACGAGAGATTATTCTGTGATCCTCATTAATTGGAGTGATTCCATGCTTGATTGGATGACCTTGTTGTTGAGGGTGGCGTTCTAAAAAATGACTTTGTTTTCTCTCTCAACCGCACTAGAATGAGAAAAAATCATGACCCTTATGCACTTTTTTCAAGTACAATATAACGCATGTGTGATCTAACATGTATGAAATATTTCACATATGTGTTATATCACATACATTTTCCTTAAACCTAGTCATCACCTTGGTGCTAGGTGTGGCATCCCAAAGGTTGAGCAACAAAAATGTATTTGCATTATGGATTTTGGAAATACATGATGAGCTAAATTAGCGGAATTAGCTTCATGTTAAAGCCTTTCTCCTTTCCCTAATCGACCTATCAATTGTTGTGGAACCCTCTCATTTTTCTTATTTCCGTCTAAGTTGAGGTGCTAAACGTAGTAATGTTTTGCTTCTTCAAAAGGTTTACACTTTGATTGATTTGATTTCTTTTAGTGCTCAATAATCTAATATTAAAAATAAATCTACAATGATAAATAAACGAAACACAATTTTTAATTAACATAAAATTGAAAATAATTCATATTAATTATATGATTATCATACAATTAGTCATTATTAATATTAATTAGTCATTATTAATATTAATGTATGTGATGCATATGACATGTATTTTTAAGTTCATATGTTCTCAAATGTAGATATTTATGTCACGTTGTAATTAATTGATTTACACCTACCATATTAGTACATGGTATGTGTGAGTTTGACTTGCTAGTTTAGGATTGTTGGTTAGATTGAGCTTTAATATAATTGACACATATAAATATAAATCTATCTATTAAGACGTTTGTCATTGCACCGAGAGGCGTATTCTACAGTGCAATATGGGGGATATGTGTAATTCCTTCCACACTTTCCCATCTTAGACCTTGAGAAATTTTAGACTTCTTGAGTTTTTCACATTTTATATATCTTAAGAGTTTTTCACATTTTAAATATCTTAATATTATTATGGTTTTATTGTGCAAATACTAATAGATAAATCACACCTAACCAACCAAATATAGGACTTTAACTTATATATCTATTTTGAAATTGGTTTTCATTGAGTTATTGCTAAATTCATTTCTCTTTAAGTATCTCACACTTGAAATCAATATAGAGGATTTATTTCCTTCTTATCATTTATTCAATTAATTAATGCAGTGAATCATTTTTCATAGTTATATTGAAATCAATATAGAGGATTAATTTTGTTCTTATCATTTCCTCAATTAATTAATGCATTGAATTATTTTTCAT
>SNQJ01S0022880.1:1999-21295 GCA_010110895.2 Picea sitchensis | reverse complement strand
TATCATATAAAGAAAAAGAGGTTTTTACCCTGTATGGGTTTCCTCGGAAAATATATGTCTCTGTGTTTCTCATATATGTGACTGATGCTGAATGTGCCAGTGTTTATTTCCCTGCATTATTGTGATCATCATTCAGTGTTTCTATAAAGAGTTTTAAAAGAAGCATAATTGTTTAAGCTCGGTAACAACTGATTCAACCCCCCCCCCCNCCCCTTTCTCAGTTGTCCAACACCATTTTTAGTTCATTTGCAGAGATAACAAAACCCAAATAAATGAGTTATGTTCTCATAAATGACGATTTCTTCATATTGATCAATAACTTTTCTTGCTACAATCTTCTCATCACTGCAGTTAGATTCTCTAAGTGATCTGCTTCAGTTTTGTTGAAAATTAATATATCATCAAGATATACAATGACGAATTTCCCAATGAAATCCTCCAGGACTTCGTTCATCAATATCATGAAGGTGCTTGGTGCATTCGTCAAGACAAATGGCATGACAAGCCATTCATACAGCCCTTCATTTGTATTGAATGTTGTCTTCCATTCATCACCTTCTCTCATTCTAATTTGATGATATCCGCTTTTCAAATCAATCTTTGAAAAAAAATTGGCTCCACTCAAGAAATCCATCAAGTCGTCCATCCTTGGCAATGGGAATCTGTACCTGATGGTAATTTTGTTGATTTCCCTTGAGTCTGTACACATTCTCCAACCACCGTCCTTTCTCGGGCTGAGCACTGTTGGTACAACTCATGGACTCAAGCTCTCTCGAATCAATCCTTTGTCCATTAAGTTCTGGACCTATTTCTTAACTTCTTCACTTTCCGGAGGTGTCAACCGATACACTGCTTTGTTCGATAGACTGGCTCCAGGTATAAGATCTATATGATGACTTATACTCCTGATAGGTGGCAATGAACAAGGTAGTTCGTCCACTACTATATCAACAAACTCTCCCAACATCTTCTGGATTTCCTCTGGTAAATCATCTATTCTCGTACTGGTCAAAACAATTTTGGGCTTCCTGACCATAATAAATTGTGTGTCTTCCTTCTTCTTAACCTCATTAAGAAGTTCCTTCCCACTCATGAGAAGTACAGTGTTGCTCATCTCTTTTTTCACCTCTTTATCCTTAATCAACAACAACATGTGCGTCCTACTATTTTTCTCCAGAGTGTACGTGTTATTTCTCCCATCATGAACCATGTTTTTGTCATATTGCCATGGTCTACCTAGAAATAGATGGCAAACATCCATGGGAATAACATCACATAATATCTCATCTTTATATCCTCCTATTTTAAATTCGACTAAACATTGTTTAGTGACATTTACCCGATGTCCTTTTTGTAGCCATGAAACTTTGTATGGGCTTGGATGCGTAATAGTGTTCAACTCCAAATTTTCTACCATCTATGTAGATACAAGATTATCTGTGCTACCACTATCCACTATGACCTTGCATACTCTATCCTTAGTTTTGCAAGCAGTCATAAACATACTGTTTCTTTGGGCTGGGTTCTTTGCCTCCTTCTCTGGCTTCAAGAGAACTTTCCACATCATCAAAGATCTTCCTCCCTCTGCATCTTCTGCCTCAACATTCTATCCTTGAGCTTCGTCAATGTGAGTTTCACCACCATCTTTCTTCCTATCAGGACACTCATAAGACTTATGTCCAATTTTTCCACAGACAAAGCATTTCACTTCACCTCCTCTACCTCTTCCTCTTCCTCTGGCTCGAGGAAAAGTGTTTCTATCAACATACTGCCTTCCCTGTGAGCTTCCTCCTCTCTTAGGTTGAATTTGAGGTTTCTTATCCTCTTCCTTAGACTTTTGGGTTCTGTCTTGGGCAATTGCCTTGCCTCTGCTTTGATTTCTACCTCGGCCTCTTTGACCTTGCTTTCGGCTCAGCTTCTCTTCAGCTTTCAGAGCCATCTAATAACCATCTTCCACATTTCGAATGGTCATCATGCTCATCTCATCTTGAATTTTATATCGTAGACCATTCATGTACCTGGCAACTTTTTCATCATCGCTCTCCCGATGACCTGCACTGATGTTTATTTTGTAGAATTATTTAGTGTATTCTTTCACTGACATCAACTTCTGTCTCAAATTATGCATTCTCCGAAACAGGGTGATTTGATAATCCCCAGGCATAAACCTGGCTTTCATTTTTTCAACCATTCTATCCTAGCTTTTAATTTTTTGTTTTCCTTTGTAGCATCTGTCATCCTGCAATTCATCCCACCACAGTGCTGCATACCCTTTAAGTTTGGTAACGACATGTTTGAATTTTTTGTCTTCTTTGACATCCTCATAGTCGAAGCATTTTTCTAGAGTTCTAATCCAGTCTAGAAGCTCTTCAACATCCAAGTTGCCTTCGTACATTGGAATGTCCATTTTTCCCTAGCACCTATTCTTGCAACATCCCTAAACATGCGTTCTTCTGTAGCATCTTCGACTGCAGCTTCTTCTCCTTCGTTTCCAGCTTCATTTTCACTTTCAGCTTCGCTGATATCCCCGGCGTCAACTGTGTGCCTTTTTGCTGTCTCCATGGCATCAAGCATGGCTCTTAATTCACGCATTTCTCTTTCCACCGCTGGATCAGGCATTTGCTTGTCTCTTCTTCTTGGCGGCATGGCTGTAAAATTCCTCCTTCTTCTCTTTGCTACAGAAAGCGAAGAATTTGTTCTGCACTCTGATACTAGAACTGATGCAGACCCCCTGCCCTCAGGTTGAGATCCACACAGGATATTGGGTTTCGCGACTTGAGAGAACAACTGATGGCCGTTCCTCTCCCTCTATGATTCCTCAACTACGGAATTTCACCTTTTACGAGATCGACGACTGTGAGCCTCCCCTGATCCAATGATCCAGATCTTTCGGGGTTCGCGAATTGAGAGTTCACGACTCTCGACTCCAAAATCACTTGTCGCTCCAATCCCCGAATTCACGATTTGCGAATTCGCACGAGATCCCACAAATTTCGTTGGATTGGATCCAACGACCACTATCTCTCTTGAGCTTATGGGTGTTGAAAAGCCACTCGCCTTAACCACCTCACTTCCTTGCAAGATCCAATGGCTCACGGGTCTTCAACACCTCTCCACGAAGTGTTTCCACCATTCGATTCCACACTTGATAATCCCTTTCGCGATTCGAGAATTAGAGTGACCAAAGATTTTAGCTTGCACTCCAAACTTGCGACCCCCGAATTTGCGAAATGATCTAACGGATCAAACCGACCACTATCAACGGTCCACGTTGACTCTTGGTATCAGGGTGGTGGGTTCATCCGACTTCTAACCCCCTTACAGCTCCTCTGCATCCTATGGTCCTTGCAATTTCGCGCGTTCTCCACGGCGAATTCTGACCGCCCGATTCACTTCTCAATGACTTTTGTCCAAACAACTAGGTGTTCTCCTTCCTGAACTTGACTTCTGCAAGATGAGTTCGGCCTTCATCTCCTTTTGATCACTTCAAAGGTTAAATCCCTCCCGAGCTTCCGCTTGTAAACTCCAGCTTCCAAAAGGATCCCTGCAAGCACTCCTTGCGGCAAACTTTCAAATAACCTTTGGTTATTTGAGTCTTCGACCATGTGCACTCTTTGCAACAGTAGTCCCTCAATCTTCCTCCTAGATTTGTAAAATCCAAGACTTCCCTCAGCCTGTGCACACCTTGCACGACTCTTGCGTTTGTAAAACACAACCCTGAATCTCTTCTAAGAGTTCTGAGATGAAACTCAGACTCTAGTTGATGCACTCCTTGCGGACCCTCCACTGCACTCTTTGCAAGAGTTCTCAGAAAGAGAAACATTTGAAACTCATTCTTCCCTTACCCATAATTCAAACATTCAACTGAGAATTCAAGAACTTGCAAACATACATGGGTGGTGGGTTCATCCGAATTCTAACCCCCTTACAACTCCTCTGCATCCTATGATCCTCACAATTTTGCGAGTTCTCCACGGAGAATTCTGACTGCCCGATTCACTTCTCAATGACTTCTGTCCAAACGACTCAGTGTTCTCCTTCCTGAACTTGACTTCTGCAAGATGAGTTTGGCCTTCATTTCCTTTTGATCACTTCAAAGGTTAAATCTCTCCTGAGCTTCCACTTGTAAACTCCAGCTTCCAAAAGGATCCCTGCAAGCACTCCTTGTGGCAAACTTTCAAATAACCTTTGGTTATTTGAGTCTTCGAACCTGTGCACTCTTTGCAACAGTAGTCCCTCGATCTTCCTCCTGGATTTGTAAAATCCAAGACTTCCCCCAGACTACGCACACCTTGCATGGCTCTTGTGTCTGTAAAACGCAACCTTGAATCTCTTCTGAGAGTTCTGAGATGAAACTCAGACTCTAGTTGACGCACTCCTTGCGGACCCTCCACTGCACTCTTTGTAAAAGTTCTCAGAAAGAGAAACATTTGAAACTCATTCTTCCCTTACCCAGAATTCAAACATTCAACCGAGAATTCCAGAACTTGCAAACATACATAGTATTGAAAGAAATGCATACAGAGAATGCAAACAAGCCTGCAACATACCATAACAAACACATAGATTGGAATCAAAGGTTTCTTCTATTAGTTCCAATGCTCATGTACATGGTAAATATCAACAACTAAAATGGATAAAATTCTATGTTCTCCTTTGTAGCTCTACAGCTTACAAATTCTGAATAATAATACAATGGTACAAGGGTGAGGGTGTCTATCATCCGTTTTCCCTCCTGCACTCCTAAATTGTCTAATCTAACATTCATATCTACCTACTTGCATTAAACAAACATAAATGTCTATTACACCCGGCGGATAGGAACATATGCTCCAGAATCAGTTTGGATCTGCAGATATAAATGCAACTGCACTTTCCTCCTATCTATTACATTAATGCTTCAGATTTCAAAACTCAAAACGTTTTCACAAAAAAATGTGTCCTATTTGCATTTGCGCGTCCAACTGTCCCTTTGGCTAGGCATGTGCTTTGGCTTTCCATGATGATCCTGCATCACTTCTTTTCCCAACACCCTATCCTATCACATCACTCCCAGAGAGGTCGTTGAGATGGAACACCCAATTGGTCAAATTTTTCACTTAGGCCATATTTCACCTTCATTGTCTCCATGTGTGTCTCCACCTTTGTTATCTCAAACAATGATGATTTAGAATGGCACCTAGTGACCCACTACCGTGCCCTCAATAAAGCCAATGTTAAAACCCACTACTTCCTACCCTGGATTGAGGAATTATTCAACCACTTACAAGAGCATTATTCCTTCACATAGATGGATTTGACAACTGGCTACCATCAAGTTTCCACGAATGCAACCAATCATTTAGGTAAATGCCTGATCATTTATCTTGATGATATCTTTTTCTTCAATAATTCTTGGGAAAAACATCTTCAGCATGTCCTCGACATCCTCAAGCTATTGTAGGCACATACACTTCAGGTAAAGAAATCCTATGTTGGACACACATCAATTCCTCATTTGTGTCTCATATTAGACATAGTAGGGGGTCAATCAGATCCATCTGGGGCACAGGTTTTGGCACAATGGCAAGCACACTCTAATTCCCATGACCTCTATATTTTTTTGCAAAAGGTTGGGCACCACTTGGCTCAACTTCCGCCCGCATTATACTTTGCAGAGGTTCTCCATTTTTTGGATAGGAATCAACCCTTTAATATTAAGAAGGATGCATTTCAGTGCGCTAGTGGCATGGTACTTAAACAGGGAGGTCATTCGATGACATTCCATTCAGAGACCCTTGCTCCTTCTGGCTCGACACATCACCAACAAGAACATCAGTTAGCTCAATAATTTATCCATATGTTGACTAAGCGCTATACTCATGAAGCAACTTCCTTACCAGCAACCTAATACCATGTGAAACATATGCATGATAAGAAGTGCACACCATTGTTCTTTCAATTAGGAGATAATATATGGCTCTTGCTGGACAAGTACCAATTCAAAGGCCAACATCATTTGCAATGCAATTGCCCTCATTTGATGGCAGAAGGAGGGATGCTTCCGGATCTAAACATGGAGGAATTGGGCCACTAGGAACTGTGGCCCACTTTCCTGGCCACTTAGGATGAGGGAGCACTCCTTAATTGGTATTGTAGTTAGTTTCAGATATTTTTATTATAGAAAGTAGTTCACTGCAAGCATTTAGTGGGCTTTTAGTAATCACTTTATAAGCATTTAGTTAGTTGTTACAACCTCTATTGTAATCAACTAATAACCAGAAGTAAAAATTTGCGTTATAGAAGACCCTTCTCTCACTGAAGAAAATGTGATGGTTATCTTCTCTTCTAATTCTTCTTCTCCATTTTAATGTATATTCTATTTCTATGCTCTGTGCTATCTAATTTCTGTTCTCTGTGTTTTCAGATCTGAATTGCAAATCACATTTAGCAGGAGTAATAGACTGCCTCCTTAAGAACCTCCAATGAGTTATTCCAATTAGTGTGGTTTTCTTTGAATAATCATGATGAATGCCATGTAGCAACCAGCGATGACATTCCCCGCTCCTGATAGACAATTGAGTTATTATGAAATTCCCAGCTGCTGATTATCAATTGAGTTATTATAAATTTTTCCACTGTGTAGAATGTTTCCTTCATCCAACGCTTCAACAGTCGAACTTTTGAAGCATTCTTGAACCTTGGCCCGTAAAACTTCTATATGTAAAGATTGGACGGTACACTAAAATGTACGTTGAAGTACAATACATCGTCTGTGATAATATGAGAAGCGGAAAGTTACACAGTACACTCAGTTTTTCAAGTGTCGCTAGTCAATTAATGGCATTAACTAACTTTTATGCAGACAGCAGACTATGCATGTGAATGCCTTTTCTTCGGTAACGAATACGTGTTCCAACTTCCCGTCGATCAATGTGCCAGTCAGATTATCAGGAAAGTTTTTATGCAGCCACAAGTAGATATTATGGGATAACGTGTTATTGGTTTGTGGCCACACGAAGATTTATTGATTTAAATGTATTGCGCGAAAGTTGACAGACATATTCAATTATTGCGCGAAAGTTGACAGACATATTCAATTTGAGATAACGGTTCCCAGATCACACTGGCAATGAAATGATACAGACCTGCCCGACCACGCTGACAATGAAATGCATTAAATTCAGGGTCTCATGCTTTTCAAACGATAATCGTTTTAGCAATGATATGATATACCAAATTAAAAATCAAATTTCTATCGAGAATTCTGCTGAGATGTACGGGAATGGATTTCAGTATATCGTAATACCTAGCAGAAAATGGTAATATCAGCCACCAAATGGAGTCAAGCAGAATATAGAAGAATGAATCTCAGCATATAGCAATTTAACTGTTTTCATTATTCCTTGGCTGTGCCTTCACGGTTTATAAAATATCTTCATATACTTCTAAGTTATAACAGTAAGCTTAACACAGTAAGTAAACATTTCAATTTGCAAAACAGCTGTGCCCAGTGATAATTATGTGATGGGAAAACAACAAGCTGTCCGCTCGATGCGTTATTGATGGCCCCGCTCTCTTCTTTTATCTCCAGCATTTTCAATGAGATGTGGCACCGGTGTGCCATCAAACTTCGTCAAGATTCCTCTAATTGCTGATGTTTGTATTATATTTTTGTTGGGTAGTGATAAACATTGTTATCCAAAAACAACTGTCCAGTTTGCGCTTGGATGCTTGATGCTATTTATATGAAGAAGATGTCGTTCTCTTATACGCAAGCGGATCTATCCCCGCACATGCTGTTCTTCTGTTGATTGACAGTTCTCGACCTGTGTAACAGCAATGGGAAGGAAGAGCAAGGGGAACGAGATAATCCAAGATCTTCTACTCAGGCAGATGGCGAGGAAGTGCCAAGGGATAGCCAATGCCCGAAAGGCTTTCTCCCTCAAGAGATGGCGCTATTTAAAGTTGGATTGGGCGCATGCAGAATTAGATAAGGTGGATATTCCCAAGGGTCACATTCCGGTCTATGTGGGAAGCGAGCGCAGGCGGTTCATCATACCCACTGCGTATCTCAACCACCCTCTATTCTGTTCGCTCCTCAGCAAGGCCGAGGAGGAGTTTGGATTCAATCATCAGATGGGTCTTACCATCCCCTGCGAAGAAGATGCATTTGAGTATCTCATTTCACTGATGGCGGGGAAGGATGCAGAGACTATCTCGACGCTCGACCTCGACCTGGAATCATTGAATATTGAATGTATGAATCTATTTGAAGGTCTACGGATGGCCTGAGGAATATTAACAAAGAATGACAACGTTGATCTCTGCTATAAAAAGCGGTCAGATCTACTGTCAGTGCATATAATCGCATCTTCTGTAATTTGTTGATAGAAGCCCGAGAGCCGAGCTCTTTAACAGACGACAAAGTTTAGAAATAAAACGAATGCAGTTTGAGCGATCTACTGTCAGTGCATAGAATCGCATCTTCTGTAATTTGTTGATAGAAGCCCGAGAGCCGAGCTCTTTAACAGACCACAAGGTTTAGAAATAAAACGAATGCAGTTTGAGCTGCTCCAACCTCGAGAATATTCATGGCGGATACGGCTTCTGGAATCCAAAGATGTGGGTTTCGGGTGAACAAGCCGCAATCTCGAACCCATTACGTCATAGCAACTAATAGCAATGTATGCGTTTTTTTTTTTCTGGAATTTTGTTATATAAATTTGGATAAAATCACTATTTTCTGTTATTTAAATTGCATTTTTGAATGTATAAATAGATTCAGCTTGCTGAAAAACCTTGAAAAATGTAGAAACATTTTAATTATACAAATTCAGCTACTCACTCAAATCCGAATTCTCAATTAACAGATCCAACCATTCTTCACCAAGCAATATAAAAAAATATATGAAAACTTAAAAAAAAAAATAGAACTTTTACACTACTCTCAAACCTCTATATCTCTATATATTAATAGCACAAACTTAGATTGGCACATTTTTATGAAAAATGTTTTTCATGAGATTCCGTTTATTGTTTTTAAAAATGTATGTGACACACTGAGGTTACGTCCGGCACTATAATTATCCTGACAGAGTATTGTTGGTCTAAATTTGTTGCTCGACACGGTAGAGAAGAAAGATCGGAGGGTTGCCCAAATCAGATGCAATGAAATTCACACGACATTGATGGTTAATTCGTTTGTAAACGATAATTTTTTTGGATCTTGACGATAGCGGATCAACGTTTTACGTTTATAGTTACAATTGGAGAATTTTTAATGAAAATTTGGCCACAACTGTTTTTATTTGATGAAATTGTCGAGACGTAAGAGGGTTTCTTGGACTACTAAACCAGTCTGTGTAGATCAAAAATATTTATAGCTTCAAGGCAATTTTATTTTTCATTTCGATCAAAGATTGAATGGCCAAATTTTAGTAAACTGTGAACTCAGTAAACTTCAAAGTACATCATAGTGCATCGTTCAGTTTCCAAAGAACAACTCAACAGCTCTGTACATATTGTCTTTTCATGTTTTCAAATCCTGCTCCTTTTTGCATAGTAGCAATAAAATCCCTGACGGTAACCCGATTGCAGGTTCGCGTCATCTAAAGGTTCTGATTGTAGGTTCGTGCCATCTAAAGGTCCAACCTCGGGTTATTTTAGGGTTCAACAACAGAGGAAACTGTGGGGTTGGCTCTCCGATGAACATAATTCACAAGTAGGATAAAGATGGTGTACTTAAATGCTTATTTTGCTTTTTTTTTTTTTTAATTACTTTGACCGAGCTTTTATAACCTATAATAATTCTAAACAAATTATCATTTTTTTCATCTTACTCGTAGCCCAAATTTAACAAAAGATTTTTTTAACAACTTAAATATAAATGTTTTCTTTCACCTCCTCAAAGAAACTTTATAAAAAATCCTCCTCCTATTTGTCTCATTTTATCATAAAAGTGAAATAAACCAAAAAAACAGATTTAGAGTGATATCATGAGGATATTTAGACAACTTAAATATAAAAGTTTTCTTTCCCCTCCTCAAAGAAACTTTATAAAAATCCTCCTATTTGTCTCATTTTATCATAAAAGTGAAATAAACCAAAAAAACAGATTTAGAGTAATACTATGAGGATATTTAGAGAGAATTCTTGTACGTGAGTGTGAGTTCCTGTATTACTAAAAGAGGTTATGATACAAAAAGAGGGGGAATCCCTTGATCTGCCAAAAATGAAACCAGATCAGGGATTCCAGAGTTGCGCTTTCTAAGATAGCAGGGAGTAAGGCTGAGCCGCTACCATGGGAAACCGACCCAGTCCTCCGATATCTAGTTTGAAAAGATAAACAAAAGCATATACATAAAAGACATAATCATAAAAGGAGGTTGTGCCTACATTGAGCAACACGACTTGACCAGTGGCTGAACCGATGCTAGTCCATGATGATGAGATGTTTTTCGCCTCCATCCTTTCTTTCCTCATTTGCATTCCTCTAGACGACCGTACACATATTTTTGATACAGACTGGTGTTTTGCTTTGGTCTGCTGGCATGATGTCCATGTGGTGGACATAGCGCAAGTATAGGTGGAATTGGCCTACCATTCGTTCCATTTTCTCCTTCTGGTTCCTCTAGTCTTGAGCTAGTCGTTTTGTACTGGCCTCCAGGTTGCTGAGACAACTCAGGATTTCTATGAGCAAATGTTTGTGGTCCTTGTTATCCTTCCGGCTGACCTCTTTCCGTTCAGAGCTCACATTGCCTATTAACATCTTTGTTCGCCAGGTCTCCTCGACCGTTTTATGCTAGAGGGTTATTCTGGGATGTGTGGCCCATGGGTTCCTTACCTAGTCTGCTTCCTGAATCAGTTCCTTCCAATCTTTTCCCTTGCGTTTGGTGTTGATTTCTTTCTCCCACCTGGTGATGATCGCTTTTCCCTTTGGTTCGACTTGCGTATGAAAGATACCCTTGGCTTCTCTGGTCGCTTGCTCCATCCTTGTAATCCTTTGGAAGCTTGTCGAAGGTTCTTTCCCATGGGGGCCTCTCTTACTATGGGTTTTCTTCATTCGTACCATCTCTACTTGTTTGTGGTGGTTTTTGCCTTGGGTTCTGATCCTATTCCTATTCGCCCCTCCCTTGTTTTTATGATGTCCTCTGTAATTTCTCCTCTCCTGTCTGTGGCTATTCCTGGTGCTTTGTCTCTTATGGGTTTTCCTCAGCTGCAGGCTCGTCCTAGCAATCATGGGCCACCCATAAAGGTGTACCTTCTGGTCCTTTTTCCTTGTCTCGATATGTGTGCTCTTGGGGGCCCTTCCGTAACCCCTGCGCCAATCCTTTGCTCCGCATGTTGTACGAACAATAGTACCACTCCCCGTATCTGTACTTGGGTGAGGTGTACCCATACTTGACCATGGTAACTCCTTTTTCCCTTTGTCCTTTGCCGCCTGCTGATTACCATCTCTGCTTTCCCACAAACAACCCCTGTACTTCTTCCTATTGAAAGGACCTTGGTGTTGTACCTCTATTTGTTGTGTGGTCTGAGTCTACATTGTAACTTGTGTTTGAGTGATGGGCTATCAGTTTCTGCCTGGTTCCTACGTTCCCTTCAGTTATCCCTGCACCTCCTTCCTCGATGTAGTCGTCCGTACTTCGGCTACCATCATAGTCTTTTGCAGCTAGTTGGATGCAGTCTGTTCTAAACTGACCATTCGGGATGTTACTCCAGATAGTGTCGAGTTCTGATCCTTCCTTACTGACCCCCTCGTTAGAGATTCTGTTTGCCAGTCCATTTGCTGACCTACGTACCCAGCGCAACTCCACTGTGGTCTTCGTTTGCAAGTGCTCTTGAATATTTTGCAGGGAATGTGCCAAGCGCCAGTGCCTCTGAATTTTTCCCACTCTGGTGCCATTTTGGAGTCTTTTTACTGTGTTGATAACCAGCATGGAATCACCTTCCACTATGGCATTTGTCATCCTTTCGCGGCTTAGAATCTCGAGGCTGGTCTCCAGGGCTCCGAATTCCGCGGCATTGTTGGTTGAGTTTCCCAGACTCCCAGCGTACAACCAGATTATGTTTCCCTCACTGTCCCTAATTACTCCTCCCATTCTTGTCCTTCCTGGGTTTCCTTTTGACGGCCCATCAAAATTCAACTTGAGGGATCCTATTGGTGGGGGTTTCCAGTTGTGCTCACCTATTTGGAGTTGCGGTAGTTGTCTTACTTGACTGCGGTTGCGTCCTTCTTTCAGGTGGAAATATTCTAGGATTTGGGAGTCCTGATCTATGAGTTGTGCTCTTCCTGTCTGACCGTTGCGGCTCTGCACCGTTTTTCTTATCATGGAGGTTATTGTTTCCTTGCGTTTCCCTTCCGATCGAATTCTGTTCATGAAGATGCGTTCGTTCCTTTCTTTTCATATTGCCCATATGATCATCCCCGGAATGAGGGTCCAATAGATATTCACCTCTTCATTTTCACTATAGTTCTCTTTCCAGATATTGATAGTTGAGGAGAAGTTACCTCAGATCCTATTGGACTGTCAGAAGATACCTGCCACCTAGTCCCAGATATTTGTTGTGTAGATGCATTTGTCGAGGAAATGGTTCGTTGTTACTTCCTTAGCTTGATAGAGGTGACATCTAGATGGGCCTATGAATCCCCTTTTCTTTAGGTTTTCCCAAGTTAGAATTCGGTTGTGGAGTATTAACCATTTGAAATTTTTTATTTTTGGCCATTGGGGGCTGTTCCAAAGCTTATCCCATTGTTGCTCTAGTTCTTCTTGGTCCTGGTCCATGATATAATGTGGGACTTCTTTTAAGTTGAATTCCCTGCCATCTTTTTGTCTCCATCTCAGTTGGTCATTTCCTTCCGAGACTGCAATTTTTTGTCTCCCCAATTCCTCCTCCACCTCTTTTACGCTTGTTGCAGTTTGGTCTCTATTTTGTGGACTGAGAGTGTCCTAGATTCTCCATTTTTTGCGATCTGTTCCTTGTTTCCAATAATGGTAGACTCTAAGGTTCCATGATAAAAAAAAATTCCCTCTAAGGTTCCATGACAAAAAAAAATACGCTTTTATAGCCTATAATAATTCTAAATAAATTATCATTTTCTTCACCTTACTCTATAAATTATAGCCCAAAATTAACAAAATATTTTTTTAACAACTTAAATATAAAAATTTTCTTTAACCTCCTCAAATTAACTTTATAAAACAGATTTAAAGTGATATCATGAGAATATTTAGAGACAATTCCCTTTAAGGTTCCATGATAAAAAAAAAAATACTTTGAGCATTCAAAAGAGCTTTTATAACCTATAATAATTCTAAACAAATTATCATTTTCTTCACCATACTATAAATTGTAACCCAAAATTAACAAAATATTTTTTTAACAACTCAAATATAAAAGTTTTCTTTCACCTCCTCAAAGAAAATTTATAAAAAATCCTCCTCCTATTTGTCTCATTTCATCATAATAGTGAAATAAACCAAAAAAACAGATTTAGAGTGATATCATCAGAATATTTAGAGACAATTCCCTCTAAGGTTCCATGATAAAAAAAATAACCATTCAACAGAGCTTTTATAACCTATAATAATTCTAAATAAATTATCATTTTCTCTGTAAATTGTAGCCCAAAATTAACAAAAAAAAAAATTAACAACTCAAATATAAAAGGTTTCTTTCACCTCCTCAAAGAAACTTTATAAAACAACTTCCTCCTATTTGTCGATCATAAAAGTGAAATAAACCAAAAAAACAGATTTAGAGTGATATCATGACTATATTTAGAGACAATTCCCTCTAAGGTTCCATGATCGTTGATCCTTGTTTCATATTTTGAAAGACATCTGCAATCCTTTTCATGTCCATGTGTAAAAAATATGCGTGAGAAAGTTCATAGTAGACACTAGATATCATTATGTATAAGTTATAATGTGAAATTACTTAGTACTATTTCCTTCTTCATCCATTGAATTGCTAACACACCACATCTTAAAGGACTCTTCAATATTTTCTCCAACCCAAACATTTTGGTATCCTAACATCCTTTCCACTTCCTTCATTGTAAATGGACAAGTCATGATGGTATGAGAGTGTGCCATCTAGGCCTAGCAAAATATGTTTTTTTATAGAATATCCCCAGTAGGAGTTATATTTTTTAAGATCAACCACATTAAAATTTTGGATTTTGAAGGGCTCTTTAGTTTCTATATAACTTTCCATAACTAAGAATGTAGATCTTCTCATCCTGCTATAGTGGGAAAACCCCCCTATGGACTACACTAGGGTTCTAAAGTGCAGGCAGAGCTAACCGTCTAAAGTCTCCTACTTTTAACAAATATCTCGACAATACCCACATTCATGCATAAAGTACAAAGTATAGGGATCTGGTAGTCTTTCCTTAAACTCTGCATCTGATACCGATCCCTTTGCGTTCGATTGTTCCTCAACTACAAATATCCTCCCAAGGCCGACCTACATTCACCAAAATACAAACAAGAAACTATGAACATGCATTCTATATATGAATTAGTGGGTTAGATGTCATAATAAAATGTAAATCAAATATCAATATTGAACGCATGATATGGCGGGACGGAAAACGTACTTCTTTATATTAATATCACAAAGTCACTTACAAAATGAGATCGACGATTGCGCCTCGAACCCGGTCTTGGGCTCCTCTTCACCAAGCTCCAACTACTTCCATGTATCTTTCTCCTCTTCAATTCTCTCTAGGGAAATGACATAAGCTTGCAAATGGAGGAAAAAGGCTAGAATAAGGAATTCTGGCTCAAAACTCACAATGTGGCTGCAAATTCTTGGGGCAAGGGGGGATTATGAAATGGGCAAAGTTTCACTGCTTTCATGCTTCTTGTTGGAATGAGACTCCAACACCTTATTTTATATGCCAAAAAGATAGTTATTCGGTTGGGTGATGGGCTATGGGTCGTCAATTTGTTGGGAAACTACCCAAAAGCCCATATCCCCTTGCAGCTTTTATTTTTTGCAACTTTTGTGGATATACATGGGCTGTAATGGTGCAGCTAGCATATGTACGTGGGCTATAGTGGTGCAAAAAGCATACATACACGGGCAGTAATGGTGCAGGGCGCATACATCTTCAAAAAAATGTTTTTTAAGAAGATCTTTCAGTGATAGCTTGGAAAAAATGGAAAGTAAGATGGCCTGATGCCAGGTATGCATGTAAGGTGCAATTTAGGGTTATAACAAATGCGCCCTAATGTGTGAGGTCAAAAGAGCATATGATGGCTGAAATACATTACAAATATTTACCAACGTATGGAGTGAGTGAGCCCAAGACCAGAGTTCGGGAGGTGCCATCTGCAAAATAACAATTGTCTCACCAAGGTGGGCATACCCATGCTCAGGATGAAATAAATCATGGTTGCCAATCAAATACACTGCAGATCTATGTCATATAACTATATAAAGTGTATCCGTGAGCAATACACAACGGATATACATCTCAAAATCGAAATATATACATGTATAGTATCCATCTTCAAGAAGCTAATGACGCTTGATGGCTGGAGAGGAGGCCTTCAGAGCTCGAGAAACAACTTCAATATCTTCAAAACTCGGGTAGGAGTGTAATGTGAGTGTACAACTTCACTACCCAGAGGTCTTCGACGGCTTGTCAGGGAACAAACAAGAGGATTTTAGTGATCAAGTAGAGAACTTCAGTGACTTCGAACAAGGACTTGATTGGACTTTCAGGATGGCGGGCATGAGGGAAAGATACAAACTACAGAAGGGACAAATCAAGTTGGGTAAGAATTCCCTTGGACTATAGCACAATGAAAAATGAGACTCAGGAAGGATGGTACTGACATAAGTTCACGATGCAGGAGGCAACATAAACTCTCCATACGTTTGGAAGAATAACCAAATGGAGGAGGACATAGCTCTATGTAACGAGAACAACTTCCTAAGGTCATATTAAATCCCAAAGCTTGACGAACAAACAAAAGAATGTGATTTGCCCAAGGGCTACTCATTGTACTTCCATACAAAGAAAATACTTTTCTCTTCCTCTTTTTGGGGTATATTTGATTATTTTTTTTGTCTTTTTCAATAATTTTGGAAAGCTTGAAAAAGAATAAAAGAATTCTACGTTACAAAGGAGGAACGAGTGTCGCAAGCATACTAGTTCCAAGCTCAAGGAACACACTGATGCTCAGAGAAAGGAGACATGTGCAGGAAAATGACACTCAAGAAAATTCCTCCATGGATCAAGGTGTCAAGACGCAAAGGCAAAGTGCTACAAGGCTTGCTTCAAAGGTTCAGTTGAGAGCAACATGGAGCCGACATTAGGCCAAAACGTAGGAATGCAAATGAGATTAACATGACACAATGATAACATCATTCAATGTGATTTTAACGAGCCCAGAGAAGGTAAGCTTGGTGGTTTTTCATTTTTAGAGAGTCTGAAAAAGCGCAAAAGAAGACTCCATTGGGGTACCTTTTTTGAAGGTAGTCTAGTCGGTTCGAAAAAAGGGGTAAACTAACACCGAAAAGACGTCTATTCAAAACCATTTTAATGAGTGTGACAAAGACAAGATCACTCGACAATCTTTTCAATCTTAAGGAGTATGAAAAGAGCTTAACTATGGACTCATTGTTTTTTTCTAGATTTAGTCTCCTTAGCCTGAAAAAGTGAAATTTACTGAAGAGATTCTCCCGGCGAGACGAATCTCTCAAGGTATACCTTTTTCCTCCTTAATATACAGGCCGAAAAAAGGGGTAAACTCATGCCAGTAGATGTTTTTCTGAACCAATTAACGAGTGTGAAATAACAAGGTCACTCGATGATATTTTCACTTTTAAGGAGTTTGAAAAGAGATTTAACTATGGACTCTGTCGGGAATGTTCTTCAGGAACAATTTAACGAGTGTGAAGAAACAAGGTCACTCAACGATCTTTTCAATTTTAAGGAGTCTGAAAAGAGATTGACTATAGACTCTGTGGGGGTTCCTTTTTTGTAAATTTAGTCCCTCAGACCCGAAAAAGGGTGAAACGTATACCTGAGAATACTCTTCTAGTGAACCGAAGCTCCTAGAGTATACCTTTGATCGTACAATTGACCTTCCATACCGAAAAAGGGGTAAACTACTGCCGGACAGATGTGCCTTCAATTTTTAGTTTGGTGAGCGTGAAGGACAACAAGATCGCTCGATAATATTTTCATGTTTATAGAGTCTTAAAAGGGCTTAAAAGAAGACTCATTTTTGTTTGGGAGTCCCAAGGGTGAGGTCAAGAGCGATAATGAATCATGCAAATGAGGCGCAAAATCATAATCAAGACAAGACTAAAAAGGACTCCCAAGCCTAAAGTCATTAAAAGCGGCATGGACACCAAAATGCAACCAGGATCTACCTAGGGCATCCATGAAGGGGTAGGCTCTACCACCAAATTATGACACTTCTATAGCATAATGACGGTTCTGTGTCACATTTCGATGGGATCGATCCTATGGTAAAGCGAAAAAGACAACAATATACAAAAAGTAGAGGTGGAATCCTAAGTTAAATGCATGAAGATGGAAAAACAACTTTTTACCAAAGGACCTTAAAAGTGACCCATCTCCCAAAACATTTCTCAAACCAAAAGTGAAGTGTATCGTAACATCCCAAGAGAAACTCAAGAACCATACTAAATGATTTTCAAGCCAGAAAAAATGACAAAAGGGAGCCGAAAAAATGACAAAAAGGAACAAAAAAGTCTATAAATAGAAGCTTGGTAGCTCATTATCACCATTGCGAATTGAGAATTGACCAAAAAGCCAAAAACACCCTTTTGCTAAAAAAGTTGATTCCGGGAGCTTCAGTGGACAAAAGGAACTTCCGCTTGGACCAAGTAAGTATAAATCAACCCATCTTGCAATTCAATACTTCCCTCTTAAACTTGTCAATTTGTAGTATGTACGTTCATTGGAGAGAAAGGGAACATGAAGACATTGTTTCTTTGGTCTCACAAGACCCTGATGCTCTTGCCGTATTAGCACAATGCGGGTTGTTGAAATTATTCCAGTGTCCACTCATGAGGGCACAAACCAGGCTATTGAACGCCTTGGTAGATTACTGACACCCAGGTGCTGAGGATTTTATGCTTGAGGGACAGTCGTTGACTCCAATGACTGAAGATATTTACTTTCTGATTAGCCTCTCAAGGAGAGGGGAACCAGTCAAACTTCAGGATTTTCCTCCTGGGCCCAACAACATAGCTGAATTGATCAGGCTACACTGCGAGGCTAGCACAGACAAAATGGGTTCTTAGGTGCTGATCCACAAAATTTCCAACCTATCCCTACAAGTGATAGTTTTACTTATTGGGCAGATCACTGGATCCGTGGCCTTACATCAGGCTTCTCGGGAGCACATGCATTGTGTGGTACAGTTCTTAAATTCATGAGTTCTCGACTGGAGCACAACCATGCTAGATTGCATGAAGAGACAACTGACAAAGTGTCGTGTGCAAGATAACAAAAACTTCGGGTTCGTGACTGTTCTATGTTCTTTTTTCTTTGAGAGGGTACCTATCCTGAGTCCATGAGAGATAGTACGGGGGCATGTGGCCTCTCTGCCAACAATGTGCATATGGGTGATGTTGTTGCCACGAAAGGGGGGAGGGAGGACCATTGAGGCCTTCAATGATGATTTTTTCGACTGGTGGTCTCAGAAGATTCCAGCTATAGAGGACTACCCCTATGTCAGGATCAACTTCTCTAAGGATCCTGATATGCCCGTACCTCCAGGAGAAGAATGAGGAGAGATAGGTATGTTTGTTTTTAATTTTTATTTCTTTATATATATGATTTTTTTATGTGTACCAGAGTATCTGACAACTATGTATTTGTTATGTACAGATGTGGGACCGGTGCATCCAACAGACTTCTCGAGGACCAGGAAACATCCTTGACTAGAGGCAGGACCAGCTGCAGCCGCCGGACCAGCAACAGTAGTAGGGGGACCTCCAGTTGGCGAGTCTGAGAGAGTTTTGAGACAGGTGGAGCGGAATCTCACTGCGCTCACTTGTATAGTCCCTATGGCAGAGATCGAGGATCTCCCACCATCAATGCAACCTCACGTAGTTGGGGTGCCACGGGCCTGGGTCCAACTCTTCCAACATTTGGAAAATTCCGTGGTTCACTATGACAGGGACAATAGGCCCCACCCTTAGCTAGTCTAAACTACTTTTGTGCCGAGGGAAATTTTTGTATATTTTTTAGGGCATAAGCCCTGTGACATGTACTGGACATATTTTTGAGGTGCTTGAGACCACCTATGTACTCTG
>SNQJ01S0022879.1:112209-122436 GCA_010110895.2 Picea sitchensis | reverse complement strand
TTTTTTTATGGTATATGATTGTTTACTTGAAAAAGTGTGTATATATAAAGTCAATTAAGTTGGGTTTAGCTTCCATGATTGAGAGGAATGATTGTTATCCTTCTCACTCAAATTCAACTCCTATAACTAGCATGTTAAACTCGTAACTAATATATTATTGTAATGGTTTTAAGCCCTCTTATTTTTATTGAAATTAAAAAATAATAAAAATATTAAAACGTCATAAACTAATTTTTAATAAATAAAAATAAATACCATATTTCAATATTAATATCTCACAAACAAATTTCAATATCAATATCTCACCAACTAATAAGCATATTAACATAAATACTATCAAACATATTCACATGTGATACCAATAATACAATGAATGAACTTTTGTCGTGAATTATTAAAAGCTATGTTAGAAGTACTTTCAAAACTTTGTGAACAAAATGTGTTTACTTTAAACTTACCAATTCTAAAAAATAACGGAATTACATAAAAGACTTCTATCGCGATTCGCTATGTCGGGTTTGAGCCCCACATGCCCATGTTTTGAGTTTGAATTTTGAACACACTAGCTACGTCATTGTATCATGCTAAAAAAACGCTAGTTGGATGTTAGTCGTATGCTTGTATCATGCTTTGGCACAAGAAGAAAATAAAACATAGTATAAAATAATGTAGAAGATTATGTAATCTAATTGTTTTGATTAGATTTTTCGAATGTCTAAAAATATCTTATTATCTATTTTACAACCAACCATATTTATGTTCTGTTTAACTATGTTATGATTATTTTTTTCATATTTATGTTTTGTGTAAATATGTTATGATTTTCTTTTCATATTTATGTTTTATGTAATTATGTTATGATTCTCTTTTTTTTTCAATCAACATACATATAGCTATTATCATGCTTGTTATATTCAGTTAGATTATACTGTTGGTTGTGTTTTGTGACATAATCAATAATATGATTGTATGTTGCACATTGTTAGATTTTTAAACATGTTTCATTAATCTAGGGTATAGCAATAATTATATGTGGAAAAGCATATTGTTTTCAAATTTGTGGTGATAAAATAATAATCTATATTTTGAAATCTATATATTTCCTTTATCGCTGAAGTCTTTAATAGATTGTTGTCAATATAGGAAGGAATATCATTAGAGTGTTTGTGCTATCCTCTTAATCATCTCATGTAGAGATAATGCATTCTAAAAAGATTATTAGTTTTTTGACTTTCTTAGACTACAATTTGATGTGGAATTCATATTATTGTTTACTCTAATCTAATTGATAAATTACATACTAAAAAATATTTGGGCATAACTGCTAAGAAATCGATTATAATGAGCATTTTGGAAATAAACCGTGTTAGAGTTTAGAAATTGGTTATTTGTTTGATGGAACTTACACTAATATAAGAGGAAGGAATTTCATCTAGTCTAGTTGGTTCCTTATCTCCTTTACATACATGCACTTCAATGAATCTATCAATGTTATTGTAGATGAATCAAGTACCAATTTGATGGTTGCATAGTTGGTGATGCAACCCACTACTAACAACTTGAATAAAGTCTTCACTATATTGATGGGCCAATCTACTTATGGTATAATTAATGTTTCTCTTCCTCATACACCCTTATATCATGAATTAATGTATAGGAAATTTCTTTTATTTACTATAGAAAACTTATTTCTCCTCCTATCCCTTTCACAAGAAATATCCCTTTCACAAGAAATAGATGAAATATTTATAACCTAATTTGTGAATACTCTTCATGACATAGCCCTTAATTTTGGGGATGAGAAAAAACCATGTCCAAAAATATTCTATGAAACTCATTATGAGTTTATGGAGGAATGGAATGAGATGATCCAACAATCAATAGGTATCTCTATATTCAATTCCATTTTGTTGGCAATCATGTGACCCTTTGAATGAGTTTAATAACAAGTTATGCGAAGTATTTTCTTGGAGTAGGGAGAATACCATGAGAAACAGTGAATCCAATGGTGGATGTATTCATGTCCTATTGTTTTCATCACCATACAAAATGTGAATCCTCCTACCTATCAATTTTCTTTATAAAAAATCTCACAATGCTACTATGGTTCCCTAGAGACCTTTTTTCTTGTCAATAATTAGAACATGGGTCTTGAAAAATGGATCTAAAGTTTGGGGGTGTGGCATTGTTGGGTAAATTATATGCAATAACTTCGAGACATTAAATCATCTACCGAGAGTTCGTAAACTTAGAGATGAAAGCACAATAAATGTAGGATCAGAGCTTATTCTAGTCTATGCTAACAACTAATGTCGGTAAAAAGTGACTCAACCTAGGACAATTCATCAAAGCATGGAAACAACCAAGCAGAAAAGAAATACAAATAATTGCACTCATTCCACGCAACTTCTATTAAGCATGAACATAATTCCATAGCTCTGCATGTGATCATGTCCAGATCATACGCTATGCATGCACATGACAAGGATATTTCCCATCTTTATTACCATTTGATGGTTATAAAAGGAATTCAAATACTAGCTAATGACAAAATTTATAAGCAATGTGTTATGTGTAGAATTTACCCAAAGTGGCATTCAAATCAATCATCCATATGAGGCTACTAAAACCTTCATAGGTATGCGCTACCGACCTAAAGTAGAATTTCCAACTTTAAGAATAAATCCCCAAAATATTGATTAACCCAAAACGCATGCACTTGTACTGGCAACTAGCACATCAAGCATGAAAGATCTAAGTGGTGCTACTGCACTTTTGCATCCAGACAGTTTGTCTATGTGCAAAGAGGCGACTCTAACTAGATACTATCACCAATCATGATATATCTGGTTGTATATGACAAAGTGGCGAAGGTCCTAAGAAAATCCATAACTCATAACTCTGTAAATTTGTGTTAATCGAAATGCTAACCAAGGATGATTTTAGGGGCTAAATTTCGCTCATGGGCTAATTTTCCATTGTTTTTCCAAAAACGAGATTCACTATTTTAAAAATGATTCACCAAAATTCTATAGGATAAAATTATTTTACCTTCAAAGTCGCCAAAATTTTATAAAAACTATATAAAATCTTTAGAAATTTGAATATTTTTACAAAAATTTCGCTAAAATTTTATAGTTGGCATATGAAGGATTAGTAAGATTCGCTAAAGTTTCTACATTTTAAAATAAATTTCCATCCTTAAAATCATCCCTAATGCTAACTACAATTTCAACGGAACAACAAGCCATAAAATTGTAATCACTTATCCCTAAGAATATGCAAATGTTGTTATTGGTTTTTCTCCAGAGATGGATTGAAGCTATTACTTTCAATCCCATCAAATGAATCAAATAACACACAAATGATTGATGAACCATGCACATGTTAAAATATCATTAGAATTATGAAATTGTGGATGGAACATAAATGATCAAACACCGACATATAAGATGTTAATGAAACTAACTTCTTCTACAACATTACAACTATTCTAACAATGATACAAGACATGATTTACATCTTGGGTTGGTGGGTCCTTTCCAACCAATAACAATCCTTTGAAACTTAAAGTATTGAAATCAAATGGACGCTATGAATCAGATTGAGATTTGTATTAATAGAGAATGAATATGGAATTTACAACGCCTTCATTACATAGTATAGAGTTCATAAATGTGTCACAACAAGTGTGAAACTTGTCTCAAGGTTACAATAGCATAATATTATCTTCCCCTCTCTCTCACAATGAACCATAGTATTTTATATATTGTTTACAATAGAATTGCAATGAGAAGAAATANAGTATAGAGTTCATAAATGTGTCACAACAAGTGTGAAACTTGTCTCAAGGTTACAATAGCATAATATTATCTTCCCCTCTCTCTCACAATGAACCATAGTATTTTATATATTGTTTACAATAGAATTGCAATGAGAAGAAATATCCAATGAATCCCCTTTCTCATGCATGGAAATTATCACAATAATACGAAAATGGGTAATCCAGATGGATTGTCTTACAATATTAGGACTAAACCTGAACCATACAAACTAGAAATTCTTGTACACAGGAATATTTGGTAAACCATTGTGTAGGCGCTCCAAAGTTGGGACATGGTTTCAAAACGAACGCAACAACAAAATATGGGAAAAACTAGATTGGAAAATGACGTGTATCTCCCAAATGCCTTTGAAATTTGAAAAAACGCACGTTATTAACCAATTGAGACCTTTTTGGACAAAACCCATATCGTGGATTTTTAAGATTCGCTTCCATTGCCTCATAATTTGTGCTCGAAGTTGAATGTTGAAAATTTGGCACAATTTTATCTAAGAGAACCTTTGACCACACCTTGAGGCTTCTATGTTGGACCTAGGTGTAAACCAATAGGTCACAATCCATGTTGTTACTTATTCCTCCAAAACCCATGTGATCAATCTCAATCTGGGTGCACGCACATATTTGAACCTATAAAATTAGGTACTGGAACAACTACAATGGTGTTGGACTATTTGAAATAGTACATGAATGAGTCTAACATTCATCATCAACAATATGGCCTAGAAACCCTTGTTAATCTATAAAGAATTTAGGAATAACAATAAATTAAACTACTCTTACCTCATAATACTTTTCAAGGGGTTTACATCTTGAAATGATGGAAATGGGTATGAATAGGCTAGGTTTAAATGCAAAAACAGAGCATAAGTGGAAAACATAAGTGTTTGGTGAGTGACAAAATAGGGGTTCAACATCTCCCCCACACCAACCCATTTGCATGTCCTCGTGCAAAGACATCAAAAAACTTGATCAAAATTGGAAGCTTCCCTCTCCAACTTACTGAGAGAGTCATCCTGAGTTCCTCAATATGTTGAGGCTTTTGTTTGTCTTACCCAACCTGTCATTCTTTCTCCTTTGAGTTGGTTGTTCCAGTGTATAAATTTGGTGTATCTTTTTGTTATTCTTCCTGGTCTCTGATTGGAGCTTCATAATTTCCGCCTAAAACCTCTTTCTCTGCATCTTCAACTGCTTGTTCTCTTTTTTTTTCCAAGGAATATAACTATGTCACTTCTTGTTTCAACTTCTTAATCCTTCGAATCTTATTGTTAAGCTTCCTCTATGATGGTGGTTCAAAAACATACTCTGCTAAAGGATTGTTCGAGCCTTATTTTTCATCAAACCCTCTCTTAGAAGGTCCATGAAAAAATATGTTTGGGGTCTTTGGGGTTCCAGGATTATGTTTCTTGGAAGACTGGTGAACATCCTCAAATACCCTGTCATCACCCTTTTCTTCCTCTAAATTGATTATGTACTTTTGATAACACATCTGGTTGAAGAGGATCATTATTTCCCTTACGACTAGGTTCTGAAGATGGTCTACACAATAGAGCCTGACCCTTAGACTTTGGCCTCTTAGCAATCTTGAGGATTTTTGCAATAAGTTGAGTATCTTCCTCATCTATTGAAATTTTATTTTATTTTGTTGTAGACTGTGTGTAGATGGAAATTGGTTTAACCCTCATTTTCAAGTGCAATCCTTCTCCTTGTAAAACAATTCCTATGTTCCTATGTTTATACATATTTCGAGCAATTCCAAGAACTAGAAGAGGTGTAAATAGTGGCCTAACAACTGAAGCTTTTTTTTCAAACTTAGCATTCGTCGAATTTCTTGGGTGATATATGAATCCATCGGCTCTAAAGGAGTCGAGGTGTTCATCACAGTCAATTTTCTTACTATGTTTGTCAGATCCATTTCGATCTTCGACAACATTTACAGGTATTTAATCAACAAATGCATTTGTAGTTAGAAAATGTTCCCATATTTCATTTTTATTATGAATTTCTTAAGGTTTCAATTGTTGTTCTTTACCATATTTGACATCTTCTCTAAACTTCTCCAAAGGTAATGAGGAAACTTTATTAGGTCTTTAGCCTTAAAATGAAATAATATTCTAAAGCGGTATTGATAGGTGAAAGCATACCTCCATTCATATGTTAACTATATCTGCAAAACTACTAGTAATGCTCTCCATTCTTCCACGATCATTATTGAATGCGGATATCACAAAGGGATTTTACCTAGGCCGAATTTGAACAAACACTAAGGGAAGTGCACAGGGTTTTTTCTACAGACACTAGTAAATTTTCACTCGAGCTGAGTTGAGTGTCAATCTTGAAAACACAGGTCTTGGATAATAGGCACAAAATGATGGTGGTCAAAAGTTATAACATTTTATCTCATTTCGAATCCTTCAGTGATTCCAAATGAGCTCCACGATAGATTTCTAGACAAGTTTTGTTTATGGGTAAATGTGAAAAAAAATTATTTGATACGGGAACAATGATTATGGAGACTTAGTGGGGATTGTCTAGAGGCTTGAAGGTTTCATCATCGAAAATCACAATTAACATATATGGAAAATAGTATGACGAATTCATGCAAAACGAACCACCACGGGAGGATAATGTAACCTTAAAGAAGCTTCCACATATGATAGATGAAACTTAATAATAGCAATGGGTGTATGATCGAAATATAAGGTGTGGGGATATAATACATATAAGAGGATTATACAAAGGTGGAAAAGATGTTGTATGGATAGAACACATGGTGAATGAATGAGTAATATAATCATGGAATAGGAAGAACAAAAATGGTTTAAACAAGTATTAGAGTTGTTTTAATGATATCCCTTGTTCTTAATAATCCAATGAGAGTTTGAAAGCATTTTACCTCAGAATATCATTTATCCATTTTGAAACCATATGTGCATGGTTTAAATTGATGCAGGGGAGTAATGGAACTGATGTTGTTGTCATATTTGATGTTGTAGGTGCCCAAAATCTGAGTTTCCTATGTAGGTGCAAGAATGCTGAAAATTTTTGAAATTGCTTGTGCGGGTGTGGGTGCAGGAATGTTGTATTGTGTTATTTTTCTTCTCCAATGTTTTAAACAAATTGTTTTTCTATTCTATGATACTTTTTTGTGCTTAGCAAAAATATTCTTTAAAATGCAGTTACAACGTTCTGGTATGTGCATTGTATTTAGGGCATTGGTGCGAAAATATTGTAGATTATTGAACTTTGTCGGTATAGGTACAAAAATGTTGTAGGGTGTTGTTATGTTCCTTTGTTGTCCTTAATACATTGTTGCTTTGTCATGAATACTCTACAGTAGGGTTCTAAAGTACTTGGATGTTAAGTTTCCATGAAGACCTGCAGATTATGAGAAGAATTTTGAAATTATAGGTGGAATGCATGCTGCAAACCAGAATCTAAGGCCTGTAAGTTGATATTGCTGCAAAAATAATTCCATCCCTAGCATAAAAATATAAATTTATCAAAACATAAATACATCCAATGCCCCATTCATTTAAAACTTTCAAATACACACTTGATGACAATTAGCATGAATGCACATAAATTTTCATATTTGAATAGTTTCCGAGGATCACTTATGAACATTCCCCTTATGAACGATCCATACAATTCAAGCATAGCCCACACAAGTAATTATAATCAACTTTTACATTCTATATCATATATTTTTATTTCCTTTCTTATACAAACTTATTCAAGAGATTAGCAACACTTATATTTAGGGATCCCTTTATAAATTATAGTAGGGATTTTATTCTTTTCCTTTAAAAAGGAAAATAAAAGAGTATCAACAGTCTCAACAAATGAAAACCCCATAGGAAACTAGACAACCTCTTCTAATATCAAAATATTTACAATCATTCGAGTAATAAAGATAGATTTCATAGTTGAGTATATTAGGCTTCTGAGATCATGTCCCCACTCTTAAGATAATACACCTTAGATATAGTATGAATTGGATGATGGGGTCTTAAGGTCAACTTAAAGTTATTCTCGAGTGGTAGTTGGATGGATTTCATTTATCCCTAGCTCTAACCACTCATGCTTCTTCCTGACAGAACTTCACAAGTAGTATTGTACATAGGGACAAGATGGATTAGGTTTATAAAATATAGGTGTCACAGTTCTGAACCCACTCCCAGTAGGTTTCCATATCCTTGATGAGGTAATATTTTAAACCCATTTTACTCTAATATCTCTTGTCCCATTACTTCCTTTTTACAATTTGTAGAACAAATATAATTAGAGATGGGGGAACAGTCATCAGAAATCCCTCTACAGGCATGGGATGACACCTATAAGTATTGACTTTTAGATTAACCCCTCTAGGAAGAATTCCCAATTTCCAATGATTTTCCATTGCCCCGATGGGTTTTCCTAGTAGTACCATCAATTGGGACTCACTACCAGCATGCATCTATAGCCTCGACGGGTTCGCCTCTTGCACCCATTTTCTATTAGAGGCTCTGGTCCCATGACTTCCACTCTTGAAATTTATGATATGTGTATATATATGTATTGGGTGGATGGGGGAGACACTCTGAAAATCCCCTTAAAGGCATGGGATAGTATCGGTCGAGGGTAGAAACATTACCTTCCTAACGGTTGTCCCCATGTAAAGGATACTTGATGAGTTTAGTAAATTTAAAGTCATATCTATGGTCAAGCCTTTTTTAAGGTGTGGTGGATGAAGCCACTGGTGAATAACCTAAAAGTACCTCTAGTCCCTAAGGTCATATTCTTCACATAGAATTATAGTAGTGTTCCCATGGGTAGAAACTCCATGCACTCTCTTGCTACTCTTTAATAAAGATTCTCTATCAACCAACTTTGAAATTAGATTAGGTTATACTAGTTTCCTATGGGCCTCATAATATGGATTTGCAACTTTATGTAATCCCATAATATAATTAAAGTCGCTTATATAAGATATTGTTGTAATAAATAGTCTAAAATTTTGTATAAAGAAGGGAGAACGGATCTCTACAAGAACTGGAAATGAACGGTTATGACAAGAAGTCTTGGGTTTGATATTTGAGCTCTTTTCTTTTCATTTTTTCCCTGTTAATAATTACCTGAACTGTAAATTCCATCAAGGAAGACAATTCTGAAACATAGTAGAGAAAGATAATAAAAGCGAGAGATTAGTTTTCAAACAAGAAAATCAAAGTTTAGGGAAGGAATAAAAAACAAATTCAATTGTTCCAAAACATTCTTAAGTAATAAAAGACTAGAATAAAACACGGGTTTGAAAAAACAAGATAACCAAAAGTAATGCATTTACTTTCCTGAATAATTCATGAAGATGAGCTCCTAATCCAACTGAAAAGAGAATACCTATAAAATTTCAACAAACCATCATAGCCTAATTTATTTAGAAAACTTGAAAAAAAGATCTAACTATCAGCTGAAAACATATTAAAAATTAATGGGGGAAACAAGACTCCCTTAAGATTAGTTTCTCAACTTGACAGTAATTCCAATTATTGGAAAAGACATAAAAAACGATGTTGCACTATGCTTTTAAACTAAACTAACAACTATATGAAACATTATTTACTTATTTACTATCCTACCTTACCTAAGAAAAGAACCATATTCAAGTATATGAGTACTTACAATGAAGCCACATGTGTAACAAGATTATAAATGTAGCACACCTTTTCTGCTACTTTGTTTAAACGCTCTGATACCAAACTGTAGCGCACCCGCTGCGCCACTTTCTGATACTATGTTTAATCGCTCTAAAAAGGAAACTTTAACACCACTCTATACAGGTGTTATTCAATCTACATGTATTTAAGCAAATAAACACATTCAAGCTCAGAGTACACATATTATTCACTGCTATAATTTACAAACCATAGCATTTCATACTATTTCATATACACAGCGAAAATCATGATAACATAAGAAATAGAGTAATGCAATCTATGAGTAAAACATAAACAGATATTGTTATTGGATAAATCCGTAGGTGCAGACACTAACCGATCTCCCTAGATCCACCTAGATCTAGAACAAAGCAAGACAAAACATAACTCTTTCCCTAGATTTTTAACCATTGAATTAACTAGGAGGCAAGAACAAATAACATACCTTATTATCACATCCTATGGTCTTTGTTGCTCCTGCTTCGCTCCAGTGCTCTCGTGCAGTCAAGACCAAGACAACACAAACCAACCAAAGTGAAGAAATCACAATATATTCAATGGTTAACCTATGTGTATGATCAAGGAATTACACAATAAAGTGAAAATAGATTTATGGGAAAGAATCATATTACTGTATCATATTAAATGTGAAAGAGAGATTACAACCATGGCCTTGATGTCGTAAGGTCC
>SNQJ01S0022879.1:64896-97970 GCA_010110895.2 Picea sitchensis | reverse complement strand
AATGGGCAGCTTTAGTAAGCTTGTCCACCACCACCATGATTGAATCATGTTGCTTTCTTGTTCTGGGAAATCCTGTGATAAAATCCATTGTTACCACGTCCCATTTCCATTCAGGAATAGGTAAAGGCTGTAGCAACCCTGCTGGGTGCCTGTGCTCAGCCTCAACCTTTTGGCACTCCATACATCTGGCGATGTATTCCGCTATTTATTTCTTCAAAACCGGCCAAAAGTAATGGATTTTGACTGCTGCCACAGTCTTTTGATATCCAGGATGTCCAGCATAAGTCACATTATGCATCTCCTTTAGAATTGCCAACTTCAATTCTCGAACATTGGGTACATATACTCTGTTTTTATACAAAAGTAAGCCATCAGTTCCCAAGGTGTAACTTTCCTTGGTTTGTGGTCTCTCACGCTGCTGTAGCTTTGCTACAATATTTTTGTACTACAAATCAGCATTTGCAGCTTCCAGCATTCTATCTTTCATCTCAGTCTGGTACATGCTAATGGTTGTAGCATATAATTCGTGCACTTTTCTGTTGAGTGCATCAGCCACCTTATTTTCTTTCCCTTTGATATGCTTGATATCAAAGTCATATTCACACAGAAACTCCAGCCATCTGATTTTCCTGGCATTTAAGGTCGGCTGATCAAATAAATACTTCAAACCATTATGGTCTATTCTCAACTCGAATCTCTTTCCCATGAGTTAATGTCTCCATTTCCTCAAGGCGTGGACGATTGCTTCCATCTCTAAATCATGAGTGGAATAATTCTTCTCATGTTCCTTTAACTTTCGGGATTCATAACAAACTACAAATCCCTCTTGGCTGAGAACTCCTCCCATCCCCTCCTTACATGCATCTGTGCACACTATGTAATACTTGTTTGGATCTGCAATCTTTAGGATTGGAGCACTGGTTAAAAACTACTTCAATCGTTGGAAGCTGCTCTCACATTCTTCAGTCCACTGGAACTTCTTTCCCTTCCTTTCCAAGGAAGTGATAGAATGGGCTATCCTTGAGAATCCAGCTATAAACCTCCTATAGTAGCCTGCCAGACCCATAAAATATCTAACTTCTGCCACATTCCTTGGTGCTGGCCATTCTCGAATGGCCTGTACCTTCTCAGGATCCACAACGATCCCTTCTTCAGATCTTATATGTCCCAAGTAATGGATCTACCTTTGATAAAAAGAGCACTTGCTCAGTTTTACGTATAGTTGGTGTTCTCTCAACACCTATAGCACCATTCTCAGGTGTTGCTCATGTTCTTCCTTTGTCATGGAATACACCAAGATATCGTCCAGGAAGACTATGACAAACTTGTCCAAATAATTTCTGAGCACTCCATTCATTAAGCACATGAAAACAGAAGGCACGTTAGACAATTCAAATGGCACCACTGTGAACTCATAATGACCATACCTTGTTCTAAAGGCAGTCTTTCTGATGTCCTCATCCTTTATTCTCACTTGGTGATATCCTGATCGGAGATCTATTTTTGAAAATATTTTTGCATCTTTCAACTAATCAAAAAGATCATCAATCCTTGGCAGAGGATACTTGTTCTTGACAGTGACCTTATTCAACTGTCGAAAGTCAATGCATAGCCTCAACGTCCCATCTTTCTTCTTCACGAATAGGACCGGGGCTCCCCACAGTGACACACTGGGGTGAATGTAACCTTTCTTTAGTAGCTCTTTGAGCTGCAATTGCAACTCTTTCAGCTTTGGCGTACTCATTCTATAAGGAGCTTTCGAAACTGGAGCTGCTCCTGGCATCAAATTTATAGAAAAATCGATGTCCCTCCTCAGAGGTAGTCCAGGTACCTCCTGAAATACATCCTTGAACTCCTTGATTACTTCATGATCTTCCAGATTCGATACTACATCTCGAGATGCTTCTTCCACCCGAGTTGCATATAATTGACAGCCTTTCCAGTAACATTTCTTCAGTTGCATGGCTGAGATTTCCCTCACAACCACGACTCTGGGAATTCCTTGGACTGTTACCTGATTTCCCTCTTTGCTCAGGCATGTAAACCTCTTTTTACAACAATACAAAAGGGCATGGTGTTGGTCCAACCAGTCCATCCCAATTAAGCAATCGTATGAGCCTAAAGGCAGAATGTTCAATTCATCCTTAGCGCTCATTCCTTTCATGTCCACTGAACATGACTTAACCAATTCAATGACCTTCCTCTTGGTCCTTGTGGCCAAATGCACTAACCAAGACTTCTCATGTTTTCTCCTCGTTAGATGCAAACTTTCCACCACTCTAGGATCTACATAACTATGGCTAGCCCCTGAATCAATTAAAATAACAAGTGGTTGGTTGTTAATCATACCTTCCACTTCAATCACGTGCGATTGGAATTTTTCTTGCTTGTTGTCCAGGGCTGCGTAGATCCTCGGCATTCTGCTGCCCATATCCTCCACTATTTCAGCTTGCTGAATAGTATGTACAGTTCTCGCCTTACCATTTTTATGGGGAAAATCTATGTACTTGTGGTTTCCTTGACAGCCCCAACACTGAATGGGCATCAATCTCTATCTTTGTTCTCCCTCTTCAGTCCTTTTCGGCTCTTTAAACGATGGTTGTCCCTGAAGACTATTTCTAAAAAAGGAAGGCTTGTTTCCCTTCTGCCTTTGTTCCTTCTTAAACTTCCTCTGATCATTCCAAGCCTTCCGAAGGATAGGCCTTTCTCCTTTCTGTTCATACAAGCATTTCACCTTTCTTATTGTTTCTTCCATGGTCTTAGGGTCATCATATTGAATCTTGTCACTCATGGAAGGTGGAAATCCACTCAGATATCTTTGAATCTTGACAGCCTCATCTTTGATGAATGGAACATATTTCAGTAGTTCTAGGAAATTTCGTTCATACTCATCAATGGTCATACTGCCCAACTTGAGTTCGAAGAACTCCTTCATCTTTCTATCATAGTATCTTTTAGTCAGGCATTTCTTCTCGAAATACCTCTTAAATTCCTTCCAAGTGACCTCTTTCTCTCTGATGTGCTACACCTGCACAAACTGATCCCACCACATGGATGCTTTTCCTTTCAGTTGGTACATTGTAATTCTTCCTTCTGCATGGGTGGAATAATTCTGCAGTTGGAAGCATTTCTTCATGCCAAGCAACCATGTCTCGGCATCTTCCTCCTTCTTATGTTCTCCATCGAATGTTGGAGGCTTAATCTTGTTCATCTCTCCCTTCAATTCCTCCCTTCCAGATTTCTGATNCCCTTCAATTCCTCCTTTCCAGATTTCTGATGTTTTCTGGTAGGGGATGGGCTTGAACTACTGTGTGTCTTCTTGTCAGAATGTCCTTGGGAGCGGCTAAGATGTTGGCTACCACTCCTCAACCTACTTCTTCTCCCATGGGTTCTGCGACTCTCCGTCGTACTTGAGTCTCTTCCCTTCTTGAGTTTCTTCTCTATTCTTTCCAGGCTCTCCAAGAATTTTAATTTTAGTGCACCCTGTCAATCCCTCACTTTCATAAACTTTCAGCTATCAGCTCGGCGAGCCTTGGCCTCTCTTTGCAATCCTTCAATGATTTTCATTATGTGTCCTTCCTTATCCTTTTCTTCTCCGTGCCCGTTGGAGTTCGATCCTTCCACTCCCGTATTGACATTCTTTCCTTCCCGTTCGTCTTCCGTTTCGGGGGTAATATGCACCTTTCTCCACTCCATACTCGGCGTTGTTTAACTGGAGTCCTGACCTCCGTTGAACTCTGCACAAGCACCGTGCAATTAAATTCGAAGTTTGTCAGGCCATTACCCCTTCCGGAACAATTCATAACATTTATAAGCCAATATGAACAAGAACGAAAGACACTTTGATTCAAATAAGTTTTATGAGTTCTCGTTCAGCTCTGCAATTTCAGGACTTCATTTTTTAGGTTTTCGAAGCTTTCATTTTCGGCACTTCGAAAATTCGGGACTTCGGGTTTCGGGGTTTCGGTCCACGAGGCTTTAAAACTTGCTTTCCTTTCTAACTCCCTACTTCCAAAATTCTATTTTACATTACCCTCCGGGCCCACATAGTACAGTGGTCACCCACAACTAGGGTGGCACGTGGCATGTTCACGAGGGTCCACGTCTCTTTTAACGACAACAATGGGTCCCACCTCTCTCGCTTCTATTATCGGCCTACTGACACGTGGTACATCTCCATGTGTCCATGTCCATTTCTAGTAACATCCAACGGATAGATATTTCTCAGATCTACGGTGTAGATCCTTTCAGCGTTTTGGGCTTCCAAACGTTGATGCACTCTAACTTCAATTAGCCCTCCGGGCTAGACTCGTGGTTCACATGGCCTCCCCTTATATGACCACAGTCATACCTCCTATCGGGATTTCAGACTTTCCAATGTTGAAACACATATGTCCTCAAGATTCGTGATTCCCTGAACCCCAATTTCCTGATGGATGACTATCCTTCTGAAACTTTCCCGACTACCTCGATCTTGGCCACGTGTCCCCAAGAATGGACGGTCTTCACCGCTTCTCGCTATTTCACGATTTCACGATTTCAAATGCTTCGGGTGCCTTGTCTTCAGGATTCGAAAAAATTCGAACCCCAATATGCTGATGGGCTCCCAATCTCGCCCACGTGTCCCCACTGATAGATGGCTCAGATCCAATCTCGGGCTTTCGCAACTTGCGATTCCCCGATGATAAAGTTCTATGTCAACTCAAAACCCCGGTAGCCGATATACCGATGGGTCACTCTATCTCCGCCACGTGTCTCAACTGTTGGACGGCTCAGATCAAATCTCGGGACTTCACCCGGTGCAAGGTAAAAAACGCTCACCTATGTGAGTTTGGGTGTCTAGATCTCCGAATTGGATGATCACGCGACACGCGTCCTTCCTTAGATAGACGGCTCAGATTCCCTCTCTCTATTTCAGAACTTGAAATGTGCTGACCTTCTTGACCTCGAGAACTCTGATATCTCGATAGGCCAACTCCTTTCAGGACTTTCACCCTCCTGTTCCCGAAGTTTTAAAACCCCGTGTAACTCTTATACAAATCCGACGGTTGTCAGGTAATTTGCTGAAGATCTGACGACTCACAAGGATTCATCTTCCCTCCTGAACAGATCCTAGAGTTTCCACACCACCGGTGTGGAGTCCTCTCTCCCTGTGGAATCATACCACAATGGTTGCATTTTCATAACGCCGCTATACCTCCTGAGCTTTAAAAACTCGTCAAGTAACTACTTGACACTTTGGAGCAAACCAAAGTATGAAATTGACCTTCCAAACCCAATTTCCTCTCACATTCTCCGTCCAAAGACCGCTCCACTGGCCCATCTAGGCTCAGTGTCGAAACCTTGGCTCTAATACCAAACTATAGCACACCTTTTCTGCTACTTTGTTTAATCGCTCTAATACCAAAATGTAGCGCACCCGCTGTGCCACTTTCTGATACTATGTTTAATCGCTCTGAAAAGGAAAATTTAACACCACTCTATACAGGTGTTATTCAATCTACATGTATTTAATCAAATAAACACATTCAAGCTCAGAGTACACATATTATTCACTGCTATAATTTACAAACCATAGCATTTCATACTATTTCATATACACAGCGGAAATCATGATAACATAAGCAATAGAGTCATGCAATCTATGAGTAAAACATAAACAGATACTTATCTTTATCAATGGTAGATTCCACCAACCAAGTGCAGGCCTTCCACGAACCTCCCAGCCTTAGACCACACTGCTCATCAAATCAACAGTGGATCACCCCCGAGCTGGGACTAAGCTCCACCCCAAGGCAAGAAATCCTATCTAGGCTGAGGTTACAGGGAAAACAACACTTATAATCTAGAAGGATTCTTCCCAGGAAGCCATCTTACACCCACTACTACCAGATTCTCATTCCCCACATGCATGTTCCACCCGGGAGTATACACCTTCACAAGCACATTCCATCAGTGCTAACCTCCCTCTTTGGGTCTCGGCAATAGGCCGGATCAGTAAGTCTTAGAGCCTGAAGCTGGTGCTGGATACTCTCTGGAAGAAACCTCTTCCAACAATATCCACCTCCCTCACCTAGAGAGAGATCACACACAGGCTCAATTACCACCTACACTGGACAACAATTCATGTGCAATCCATCTATGCATGACCACTACAGTCAACCGAGAATACAGACTCAGACTTCTCAAACAAGCTTAGCAATGGCATCAAGGTCTCACGGTGTTGATTTTCGGAATTGCGTGAGAAGCAATTTCCGCAGGGAATTACATAGACTCTCTGGTGCAGAATGGGGAGGATGAACCGGGATTTTCAGAAAACAAACAGAGGATTTTTTCCCATTGCATAATTGCACGAGGGTCTCTTACAGAGGTCACATGGTTCACACTGAGGACAGTTCCCCGTTCGAATGGAGGAAGAGGAACCTTTCTCACGGCTCACCCTGATCGTTTATTCACATGTGTCAGGGTCGACACTTGTCACCCATGGAACTACATGCATTCCACCAGCACGCATCACCCTTGTATGTCCTCCCTTTCCAACACTTAGGATAAAACACAAATGCACATGTCTTTTTTTTGGAATAATATTAAAATATTATTCCCAAGCTTAAGCCCCCTAGGCTTAGCCCCTAGGCTCAACACTTAGCCCTTTTCCCACCTTCCAGCCCCTAATTCCTTGCCCACTCTATGGATGCTTAGTCCCCCTTCAATCATTCATCGTGGTCGGTCTGCACCTGGTGGTGTTTATATTTTATTAAGTGTTCTGCATAATTACATATACAACAACAGGCTCCTAGCCTTCAACAGTTAGGCTCCCTAGCCTAACAAACATATAAGCCTCTAGCTTATAAAAACTTGGCTCCCCAGCCTATAAAATATAATTACAATTTCTTTCAAAACATGGTTTGCAACGGGCTTCGGCCTTGGGGACACTGCAATAAATATAATCACATTCATTTCTAAACAATATAATTTAATAAGTACCAGAACATGAGGAACCAACTGTTTTGAATGATATGATTTGAAGATTCGTTGAAGAAGAGAGTGATTCTTTGATCTGATGATCGTCTGGAACAAATGTTCAATATGGTCATGATATCCTTGGTTCACTTCTTCATTTGGACCACTTTGTATTTCCTCCTTTTCCATGCCATACAAATATTCTTGATCGAATTCTTGAATGCATAAAGGATCTGGTGATGAGCATAGTGGAAATCCCTCGATCTTAGGCTCTATTGTCTACTCTCCATCAGATGTAATCCATGTTTGTCTAATCTCCTTTGTAAATTGGCAAGGAAGATCGGGGGGAGCTTCTAGATGTGTCTAATGGAACTTTTGGTTGTTTATCACTTCCCAAGGTACAAGTATGTTCTTGAATGCTATCAAAATTTACTCTTCCTGAGAGGTAGAGATCCTGACTACTGCCAGGATTTGAGAAAGCTCCTAGAGTAGCATTTGTTTAACGAAATATTATGCATCCTTCTTTTTCCAGCTGGTAGGTCCTGTCTTGCACAGGGATTAGTGTATGGAGGGATATTACAGCTGCCAAAAACTAATTGAAATCTTAACATTAAAACAAATGGATTAAAACTAATTGAAAAAATAAAGCACACCACACTTGCATAAAAAGAAACAATCAATGGTTTGTGGAAACTCACAATAGTGACTGCTTAGGTTCTTACCTCTTGTATTACCTTTTATCCTCCCCCAATATGTGTAATTTAAAGGAAACCTACCTACCTAGGCTTTAATCGTTTTTAGAACCTCCCCGACAATGGTGCCAAAAATGTTGGGTAAACTATATGCAATAATTTCTAGACATTAAATTATAAATTGGTATTTTGTAAACTTAGAGATGCAAGAACAAGAAATGTAGGATCAGAGCCTATTCTAGTCTATGATAACAACTAATGCCTAAAAAACATGACTCAACCTACAACTCATCAAAGCATGAAAACAACCAAGCAGAAAAGAAATACAAATGGTTGCACTCAATCCACACAACTACTATTAAGCATGAACAAAATACCATATCTTGGCATGTGATCATGTCCATATCATAGTCTATGCATGCACATAGCAAGGATATTTCCCATCTTTATTACCAGTTGATGGTTCTAAAAAGAATTCAACTACTAGATAGTGACCAAATTTATAAGAAATATGCTATGTGTAGAATTGACCCAAAGTGGCATTCAAATTAGTTAACCAGACGAGGCTACTCAAACCCTCACAGGTGTGTTTTACTGACCTAAAGTGGAATTTCCAACTTTAAGAGTAAATCCACAAACTCTTGATTAACCCAAATCCCATGCACTTGTACTCACAACTAGCACATCAAGCATAATAGATCTAAGTGGTGCTACTACACTTTTGCATCCAAACATTTTTCTTACATGAAAAGAGGTGACTCTAGCTATATCTTATCACCAATATCAATATATCTGTTTGTAAATGAAAAAGTGGAGAAATTACTAAGAAAAGTAATAACTAATAACTATGTAAATTTTCATTAATCGAAATGCTAACTACAATTTCAAAAGAACAACGAACCATAAAAATGTAATCACTTATCTCTGAGAATATGCAAATGTTGTTACTAGTTTTTCTCTGGAGATGGATTCAAGATATTACTTTCAATCCCATCAACTACAACATAGAACACACACATGATTGATGAACCATGTACATGTTAAAATCTCATTAGAATTATGAAATTGTCGATGGAACATAAACAATCAAACACCAAGATATAAGATGTTAATGAAACTAACTTCTGCTACAAAATTCAAACTAGTCTAACAATGATACAAGACATGATTTGCATCTTGGGTTGGTCGGCCCTTACCAATCGGTAGCAAGCCTTTGAAACATATAATATTGAAATCAAATGGATGCTATGAATCAGAACTGAGATTTGTATTAAGAGAGAATGAATATGGAATTTACAATGCCTTCATTGTAGAGTACGAAGTTTAGAAATGTGTCACAACAAGTGTGAAACTTGTCTCAAGGTTAGAACAACGTAATATTATCTTCCCCTCTCTCTCACAATGCACCATAGTCTTTTATATATTGTTTACAATAGAATTACAATGAGCAGAAAGATCCAATGAAACCCCTTTCTCATGCATATAAATGATCACAATAATTCAAAAATGGGTAATCCATATGGATTCCCTTACAATATTAGGACTGAACTTGAACCATACAAACTAGAAATCGTTGTACACAAGAATATTTGGAAAACCATTGTGTAGGCGCTCCAAAGTTGGGACATGGTTTGAAAACATATGCAACAACAAAATTTGGGCAAAACCATATTGAAAAATTGGATGCATCTCCCAAATTCATTTGAAAATTGGAAAACCACCAATGTGAAAAACAATTGAGACCTTTCTGGACAAAACCCATATCGTGGATTTTTTAAATTTTCTTCCATCACCTTATAAGTTTGCCCAAAGTTGAGTGCTACAAATTTTGCATAGTTTTATCTAAAATAACCTTTGACCATTCCTAGAGGATTCTATGTTGGACCTGGGCACAAAACAATATGTCACAATCCATGATGGTACTTAGTCCTCCAAAACCCATGTGATCAATCTCAATCTGGGTACACACACATATTTGAAACTAAAAACTTAGGTACCAGAACAACTATATTAGTGCGGGAATATCTGCAAGAGTACATGAAGGAGTATAACATTCATCATCATCAATATAGCCTACAAACCCTTGTTAATCTGTCAAAAACTTAGAAATAACAATAAAACAAACAACTTTTACCTCATAATACTTGTCAAGGGGTCTTAGTATTGAAATGATGGAAATGGGTAGCAATAGGTTAGGTTTAAATGAAAAATCAAAGTATAAGTGTAAAAAATAAGTGTTGGGTGGGTGAAAAAATAGGGGTTCAACATATATTGAGTTTATGGAGGAATGGAATGAGATTATCCAACAATCAATATGTATCTCTATGTTCAATTCCATTTTGTTGGAAATCATGTGACCCTTTGAATGAGTTTAATAACAAGTTATGAGAAGTGTTTTCGTGAAGTAGGCAAAATGCCATGAGAAATAGTGAATCCAATGGTGAATGTATTCATTTCCTATTATTGTCATCACCATACAAAATTTGAATCCTCCTACCTATCAATTTTCTTTATAAAAAATCTCAAAATGCTACTATGGTTCCTTAGAGACCTTTTTCCTTGTCAATAATTAGAACATGGGTCTTGAAAAATCGATCTAAATTTTTGGTGTGTGTCATCTCTAGAGAAATTTGGAGAATGATCGAACAAATCAATAAGTTTTTTATAATTTATAATATTATAATTAAAGAAATATTCCCTATCTTACTATCCTCATCATCTTTCCACCTTAGAGAGTATTGTTATGACTAGGTACTTAATGTACAAGAAAAGCACAATTAACATGAAATACAAGAGGCTTGATCCAGGTGGATATTGGTGGCCACCCACCTATTCCAAATGGCTCCCTTTTTCAGTTTTTAGTGCAACACATTCTTCTGTACTTCTTTGTAATTGTGGGTTATACACTTCCAAGGTTGTCTGAATCCCTACACATATTCCAGGTGGATACTGGTGGCCTCCCACCTAATCCAACATGATTATTTTGTATGTTTTCATGTCAGCACATCTTGTTGTACTTCTAGAGTTGTTTTGGGGCACTAAACTGTGTTTTTTTGTCTCTCCACATTCAAATTGTATATGGATTCAAAGTTTGATGGCATAATGCGTAGTTCTCGAAAATACCTTTCCAATGGGCTATCATGCACCTAAAACAGAGATCATATGCAAAAGTTACAACCCAAGGAAGTTAATGTACTAACTTACCCAAACTGGGCCCACATGACTTTTGTTGTTTCATCTCCTAGGGTTAGTTTTTTGGGTGTCTAGGGTTTTGGCATTCATGTTTATCATAAAAAGGCCTTCAGAGCCTCATTGTAATCATCTTCTTGCTAATGAGCATAGCCATCACATCCCTTCTTAGCGATAAATCTACCACTATTCTAATGAGTCTTGCACTTTGTATTTTTATAGTCTCTTTACAATTATTTCATTAATCAAGATCAAGTATTGTTGTATTTCTTTGTTTCTAGCAATTTTCATGAGTATTTCATTGTAATATCTCTACTTTCATTTCGTTCCAAAAATAATTTGGATTAGTGGTATCAGAGCAGGATGATCTTGATCATTTTTCAGCGAATGTCCCTGATGAGGTCTGAGTATAGTTAGTGGGTTCTTGAGTTTGTATTTCTTGAGGAAAATCACTCTCGCATGCTCAAGAAACCCTCGACGGTGGTAGAAAATAAAAAATGATGGAGCAAAATATTCTATTAACCTATTTCTTGAGAAATCTCTCACGCAGCAGAGGGACGAAATGATGGAGAATTTTGCACACATCATTCAATGCATGTGGATAGAAACATGCACATATTCATCAAGTGCACATTTTGGAGGAACCTGACCCTTCAAGGTACAATTTATTTTTCATATTCCCATATTTGAAGGTCAGATAGATGCGGATGCCCTAGAAAAATGGTTAAATCTATAAGAAGGTTATTTCTCTGTTCAAAAAATTTTTGACAGGGAAAATATCACCTTCGCACTTGTCAAGGCTCTCCCCCATGTCAAACATTGATGGGAAACTTACTGGGAGAAAATTTCCACAGAGGAATCTGGAATATATGGGGTCGATCCCATTTGGGATTTTTTTGTGGATGTGGTCAAATAATAATACTATCATGTTGATAACTATGAAGACCATTACATGAGATGGACCAGAATTTGGAAACAGAAGAGCCAAACAGTGATGGGGTTCACAAATACTTTCCATACTCTGCGCACCAAACTAGGTATCAAAGACTCTGAGTATCATATGGCTCTGAAATACCATGGGGCTCTGCATAGATACATCCAAACCGAAATGGATTTCCTAAAAATCTCATCACTAGGAGTTGCCTATCGATATGTTGTCAAAATCGAGCATAAATTTAGCCACCAGAAAAATGGGAATTCGGGTCTACAAATTTGCAACAACCAAAGAACAGTAAAGATGACCCTAACCAACAACCACTAGCCAACCAGTCCAAGACTCAAGACAAAAAGGGTAAATTAAAGATGAAGAATGACACTGGGAAGTGGTGTGACTTCCAAAAAATCCCTTGGCACAACACTGATGAATGTCTCTCTAAATAGTCATTGGTGGTCGAGGTCAAATACACAGAGTCAAACCCTGATTTAGAATCTGATCCATAAAATATTGAAAAGAGACAAATCATCGACGCAAACCCCATTGGTATTGTCGCGACCACAAAAATTCATCTAGAAGAATCAATAGATCCTAAAGAGGGGGAGCACCTCTTCCATTCACAGATATGGGTGAAGGGGACCCCATTACATTTTATTATTGATAACGTAATCTAGAAGAACCTCATATCATCTAAGGTCTCCAAACAATTGGGGTTGTCTCCAACACCACACCCACAACCATACAACATTGGGTGGCTTCACTAGGGATGAGATCTTCGTGTCAGCCAATAGTGTCGCTTGTCCTATGGCATCCATCCCTTCAAGGATGAGCTAGTGTGTGATATTTCCCCTCTTGATGTCTGTGATGTTGTTTTTGGCCAACCATATATGTGGAAACGCCATGTTGTCTATGACTCTAGAACCCGTAGTGTCATTATTACTCTGGGAGGTCATCACTACAGGATACCAGAGGTAGTTCCGACCTAAACCCTGTAGTGTCATTATTACCTCGAGGTCAATTACCACAGGATACCAGAGGTAGTTCACCACGCTTTGACAAAACAACAACTACAAGGTAATCTCTGAAACTCCTTTAAGTTTTAATGTAAATATGTTCTTTGTGTAATTTTTTAATTGTGGGTTCTACATTTCCTGGGATTTATGAAGCCCTACGATCTTCCCCATGGATACTGTGGCCTCTCGCATAATCCAACTAGATTATTTGTATGCTTACAAGTCATCACATCTTGTTGTACTTTCCGTGGCTATTTTGGGGCACTAAACAATGTTTTTTTGGTCATGTTCAAACTATAGATGGAGTTAGAGTATGAAGTTAAAATACCTTTCCAACGGGCAATCACACACCTAAAACAAAGATTGTAAAAGTTAATGCACTTCGTGAAGTTATCAGAATGAATCTTACCCAACCGGGCCCATGACTTGGTGCTCATCTCCTAGGGGTAGGATTTTGTGACCCTGCTTCCCCCAGCTTGTAAATCTAACTATAAATGGCCAAAAGACTATGGAAAACCTTATATGTGTGAATATTGATTCAATGGACCTTTTGTTTGAAAGGTAAATCCATTGTGAATCCAAATTACTTACTAAGAAATGGATAAGTGTTGTATGACTACTAGAAGGGGGGTGTAAGGGGACCAGAACAAATATGCTAACTCTAACAAACTAGCAAGCATTTAGATTTAAATGCTCTGGACAAGGAATAAATTCTAACCTGTAAATGAATTACAAATGGCTGTGGTGGGCCCTCTCAAGAGTTAATGAGGGGATGGGGCATAACACCCTATCCAGAAGTTTTCTAGACTTGATCGTAGACTGGGAATTCGAGACACATGTGACCTTGATGAAAGAGGCGAGAAAGGAAGGTGGAGGGAAGAGGAAGAACGCCTGGTGGAACAGAAGGAAAGTGTACGATCCTGCCAAATTCTCCTTTCTGGGAATCACTAACTACTACTAATTTATTGTTGTTAAGGTAAACAAGATCCATCAACACATGGAGATCGGCTAATATATTCTTAAGATGTAGAAGCACAAGCAAAGATCTCAATTCTTGGCTATGAGCAATGTGAAAGATCACTACAATAGATGCATCGATCTCGCATAAACTTCCTGATGGTCGCATAATAGATATGAGCCGCTACAAAATTCTCCTAACAATAAAAAATGAGCCTCCAAAGACTGGACACACAATGAAGACTAAATCAAGAAGATATGAGTTGTACTAATGCTCAACCTCCAAGCCGAAAAGTGCCACGTCCTGCTAGAAATGTCAGTTTGAATTCTTTCCTCAAGTACTAAAAGTGTCCAATCATCTCGAAAAATATGCCAAACGATAGATCGAGCAACTGTAACGAAAACCCAGATGTCCAAACTCCAAAATCCACTCTCAAACCTTATAGATCTGAAATCCTCCACCTAATGGTAAAATTTCATTCGATGACTGAAACCCTAGTTGTTTTGACCCTGATGAAGGAGATCTCTGAATGATCCAACCCTCCAAGAATATAGATCGTGATGGTAAGAACAACTCTAGATGCTCAATTTCCTAAGATCCTCTCAATCGTCAGAGATCTGAATTCCACTCAATGGTGTGCCCTACTAGATGATTGAAACCCTAGCAGGTTCGCCGGGCCCGGCTGAAGGAGACCTCCAAATGCTCAAACTCTCCAAGAATATAGACGGGCTATGAGAATCTCAAGGGGAGAAGTTTTAGGCTCATCTCTGCATCTCCCTAGATATGAGCTTTACTGAATCACATGACGTCCCTTATGGTTCCAAGACGTCCCAATTTGCAGGAAAATGTAGAATGATGATAACCTCCGTGAAAATTCCTCAAACCGATGGTCATGCCCCCGCAAACAAAACCTAATCATTTGACCGCCCTAGGGTCAGCCGTGATAAGCCGGATCGAACTCCTCGAGCAAACTCATCATGAGACTAGAATGGTGTGGAGGAGTCTTTCATCCCCGAGACCAAGCTGTGGAACAAGGTGAGGGATATTTCACCACCGAAAGTTGTTCACAAGGGTTTGCAACAACAAAACCCCAACCGAATGCTCAAGAGCAATAGCAAATGCTAATCCAAAACCGTAATGAGTAATAGGTGCACCCTAACCTCTTACTTATACTTTTCCTTCTAATTCTTTGCTGAGTTAGGTTAACTCCTAGGGTTAATCTTCTATTCTTCATTGAGTTATCTATTACTCCTTTATCCTTCCCTTTCTTAAGTCAACTTAAAAATATAATTGTTAACTTCTTGACTCTCCCTTCAATGTGAGACTATGACCTAGTAAGTGCCTTCCAGCCATCGAAGCCCCTCATCACCTTCTAAGAGGTGGGGGACATTACGGGCTCGGGCTGAAATTGCTTGTCCTAAAGCAATTCTAAACCTGCTTCTCTAACCACATGCTCCCTCGTCCAAGTGGCATCCCTAATGGGTAAATCTTTCCACCTGATGAGATACTCCTTGATGCTTCGGTTTCAGAGCCTCTTCTCTTGGACTTCTAACACCTCCTCCTCGAATCAAACAAGTTGTCCCTCCTCATCCATGGGATGTAATGCTTCAATAGGCTTGACATGTTGACCGAGGGCTTCTTAAGGCATGAGACATGGAAGACGTTGTGAATTTTGCTACCTTGTGGAGCTCCAGCTCATAAGCTACCGCTCCTATCCTCCTAATGACTCTCAGAAGGTCCAAACAAACGGGTCAGAGTTTCTCCACACTAATTTTTAATGGTGGCCTTCCTGTATGGTTGCAACTCAAATAGACTAATCACCAACCTCAAAGGTAATGATCAACTCGCGTTTGTTCCATGGACATTTTGGCCGGTTTTATGCCTTTGTAAATGATCCTTTCAATTCCTCGAGTATGTCTTGGGTTTCACTGTGATTCAACTGCATCTGAAAGCCCCTCATTGTCACCAAATGCAATCTCTACAAATGATAAAGTATCATAGCTATATAACTCTCTGAAAGGTGACATGCCAATGGACATATGTTGGGCGGTGTTGAAACAATATTCTCCCAAATGCAACCATCTCAATCTATGTCAGTTGTCCTGCTACATAGTTTCCGGTAACCTTCCACCTATTTGTTGACTATCTCAGTATGAACATCCATCTGAGGGTGATATCTAGTACTTTAGGAGTCAATGTCGCACTCCTAATTAATCTGAACAACTCCGCCAAAATGTACTCATGAATCTGGCCATTCATGTCACTCTGATGATTGGTTTTGGGTAGGCCGTGTAGTCTCAACACCTCCCTAAAAAATAATTCTACCACCTGTGCTGTAATCAAGTATGGCTATGGGAAAAGTGTGCAAACTTCATCAACTCCTCGCTCTTACCACCATGAAATGCACCTTTCCCTCGCTATGGGCAACTCTGATGAAATCCATGGATATATTTCCCACTTGTGCTCCAGAATAGGTAGGGTCGCTATCAGCCCAGGTGCGGTGTTTCATCCTTTTGTTTTCTTGGCATGTAGTGCATTCTTGACATGCTTCATCACATCTTCCTTGAGGCCTTCCATGCAAACCTTTCTCTCACCACCAGATGTTCACTGATGCCCCCGATGCCTGCCATCGAGAGTTATGACATGCATGTAGGATCTTAGCTTTGAGATCTGATCCAGTAACTAAAAAGATCCGAACTTTGTAATAGATGAGGTCAGTTATGACCAAGTTGTCATTCTGCATTTTCCCATCCATCAATTGACAAGTGAACTGATCCATTTCATATTCCACTATCGTATGTTCCTCCAAATAATGACATATCGACATGGAAAATGGATGGCCTCGATAATGCATCGACCATCGCGTTGTTCTTTCCTTGACAAATTCAATGTCAAAGTCATAGGCTTGTATTTTGCTTACCCATTGCTGTTGTCTTTCATTCAAATTCTTCTGCTCCAATAGATATTTGGGACTATTATGGTCTGATTTGACCACAAACCTGCACCTACCAAATATTGCCTCCATTTGGCTAGTGCATAATGGATATAGCCAAGATCTCTTTGTCAGAATGTTGTAGTAGTTCAGACCCCGAAGTTTCCTCATTTACAGCAAGGGGTGCCTTATTTTGCATCAACACGTCTCTATACCTCGAGGTACACTCCAAAGTGAAGGGTATTCTGAAATCGGGAAGAGCTAGAATTGGGCAAGTGCTCATGACCTCTTTCATTTTCTCCATTGTGACTTGGGCCTAATGATTCCATTTGAAGGACCCCTTTGGTCGTGTCACCAAGGGTGTGCACAACTGAGAAAACCCTTGGACAAATTTCCTATAGTATGTGCATATAGGCCTAGGAATCCCCTTCACCCCCTCAGGAGTGTTTTCTATAGCCATTCCCAATGGCTTATTTTCTCTTGGTGTACTGCATTCCTTTTTCCCCTATGATGTGTCCCAAGTAAATCACTTATGTCATTCCAAACTCACACTTGGATTCCTTTGGGTTAATGTTAATCGCTCTTCCATACTGAAAGGATTTGGTCCAATATGTCAAGGTGTTCCTCCTAGGTCTTTATGCTAAAATGAGCAAGTCATCAAAGAATACCAACAAGTGTTTCCTCAGCTTGTTTGTTGAACACATGGTTCATGCAAGACCAGTGTGGTCAGCATTATTAACCTGAAGGGCACCAAGAACTTGTAATGGCCATAGTGACTCCTAAAGGTTGCTTTGAGATGTCCTCTCCCTCATCTTGATTTGATGCAGGTAGCCCCAGCTAAGCATCAATTTTTGTGAAATATATAGCTCCATGCAGCTCATCCAACAACTCATCAATCCCGGGTATGGGGTACCTATTTTTATTGTTCTTTTATTCAGAGTCTGGTCAATGCACATTCATCGTTCCATCCTTCTTCTTCACTAAGACTACTGATGAAGCTAAATGGGCTTGAACTTGGTCTCGATGTGTTCTGGCGTCTAGAAGCTCCCTTTGATGGCTCTCTATCTCATCTTTATACTTCGATGCCTATAGTGTGGTGATAACAGGCTTAGCCCTCGCTTCTAGCTCAATGATGTGCTTCAAACCCCCGTCTGGTGGCACACCCGAGGAATTCGCCCAAACACTTTATGGTGCTTGTCAAGGATTCTTTTGATCTCCGTGTGTAATGCACCTTTCCTTCTCATCCACCAGTGTTGAGATCTTACATTCCACAAGAGATATACATACAATTTCTTCCTTCATCACATGGCTTCCATCCTCTTGGCTGTGACCACTCTTGCAGAGTTACTTGTCATGCCTCCGAGCACAACCTTTCGTCCTTTCCCCACAAAGGACATTTCCATGGTATTGTAATTTGTGGTGATGGGTCCCAAAGTGTCGAGCCACCGCACTCCCTAGGGATGATGTTGGTATCGGGAAGATCCATCACCATATACACATCCCAACTAACTCATGCCTTCCAAGGTGAGTTTCATACCTGGTATGTATTTTTTACAAGGCATAGTACTACCACCGCTACCTCCACTTTGAATCCTTCCAAATCTACTGTAGGTATGTGCTTCCTCTTCAATAATGCTGCATCAATGAAATCTGTGGGAAGCTCCTCCATCAATCATAACCTACACTGGGTCTTTTGTAAGACCCTCTCATCCTAAAGGTTTGAAACCTGGGTACCCCAATCGGGATAGATGCTAACGAAGCCTCTCTCCAAATGACAGCCTAGTTCTCGGGAACCTCCTCCTTCGCTATCTCTAATGCTTCCTTCCATGTTTTGTATCTGACCATACTATCCTCTTCTTCATCATCCTGAAGTGACCTCAATGTAATGTAACTGTCCTCATCCCATGCACTTGTGTGAGGGATTCCATGGTTCCTTTCATGTGAATCAGAGTTTCTTCCTCCTCAGTTATCTCCTAGCGTTGTCATCTATTCTACCACGAACCTTGTCATAACCCTTAGGGTCACATCCCTCCTTGGTTTATTGGAGGCCTTTGATCTCTTCCCACCATTGCGCAGAGGTGGTCTGCATAAATTTTGGTTTGAAGGAACTGGACCTGCATCCCTGCCTTCCTGGGGCCGGCTTCATGTGGCTGCAGGCTTGAAGGCCTTTAGCCCAACCCTTCAAGGGGGTTCCACTCAATCCTTTGTAAAGAGCATCATGAGCCCGGTTGGGGACATATCTTGCACCATCATTGCCACCGAACTCATCAATGTATGCCTCAAATGTACCTGTTTGCTTGAGTTGGATGATCTCCCGAAAATGTAACTCATGTGATCTCCTAGATCAAATCTATCCATGAGTCTCTAAGTGAATTTTTGGTAGGATACTATTTGATTGTGTCCTAGTGTGGTGATTCCATGGTACCACTAGTCATGGCCCGCCATCCAAGTACATAGTGGAAAACTTGATGGTCTCTATCTCTCTCATGGGGTTAAGCGTATATCCAACTATGCACTCCATGTTTGTGTCATTATCTTAGTCAGACGCACAGCATGGAATCTCTATCTTCCCCGCCTTTCATTCAAACTCAAATTTTCCCCTGTGATTCGTCCTACCGGGTTTCTGAACTTGAGTTGGAAATACTGGTCTAGGGACATTTTTTCTTTGAACTTTCATATCCAAGTCAGAGTATTCTCGGCATTTCGCTAATTGTGCTACAAAATCTTCAACCTATTCATATCATGCTCTTGCTCATCTCAGAATGTGGGCATGTATGGTCCGGGTTTAGCTCTGCTACTCCGAGTGTTGGCTCAGCGGTTCATCTATGAACACCGGCACGTATGGCCTATGATTGAACCTGCTACCCATCTAAACCTGGCCCATGTCTCCATCCAAAATTCCTTCAGATCTAACTACTTTATCCAGATTATATCTGATATCCCCATGGATTTCCCCGTATCCACCAGCCTCCTTATTCCCAAACGTATCAGGATATTTGCCTCGATGGGTTACTGCATCAAGGTCAGTTATCCTCGCTTGGTTCTCATTCATCTTCAGGAGATTCTCACCAACCTTCAATGTTTCAGGATTTCGCTTGTCCCCTTTGTTGGTTTCAAGGATAATGTCCAACCATCTGAACAATGTGCTTTCTATGTCCATGTTTTATTGGAAATTATCAAATTTAGTTACTAAGAGCTAAGCCCCGAGGCTCACAGCTCTCCCTATTTCTTCCTTTATTTCACTATTGTTTATCTTCCTTTGACCCAAGGCAATTCCCCTGTACTTCTGCAAGCACCGATCTCTCCACGTGCTTGGAGGGATCGAGGTCGATATCAGAATGATCCCAAGCCAAATTCTTTCTTGGAATCACTAATTTATTACTAATTTATTAAGTTTTTATGTAAACAAGATTCATCAACACATGGAGATCACAATATATTCAAGATGTAGAAGCACAGCAAAGATCTCGACCTTTTTTATTATGAGTAATGTAAGATCAATACAATAGATGGCCGATCCGACATAAACCTCAGATGGTCGCATAAAGTACAGATATGAGCTGCTACAAAATGTCTCCGATAATAAAAATGAGCCTCCAAAGGTCGGATATACAATGAAGACTAAACAAGGTGATATGAGCTAAGAATGCTAATGCTCAACCTCCAAGCCGGAAAGTGCCACGCCCTACTAGAATGTTAAAGCCCTCAATAATTCTTCCCTGCTACCAAAAGGTCCAATCATCCCGAGAAATATGCTAAATGATAGACCGGGCAACTTCATGAAAACCTGTGACGCCCAATTCCCAAATCCACTCTCGAACTCCATAGATTCCCAATTTCTCCGCCCACCAAATGGTGCCCCATCGATGATCAGTTCCTACTGCTTGACTCCCTATGAAGGAGATTCTCCTAATGATCTGAAATCTCCAAGAATATAGATCAGTCGATGTTATCAATCCGTGATGCCTGAATCTCCAAGATCCTCTCTCAATCGCTGTAGATCTGAAATTCCCCACCTAATGGTGCTACTTCACTAGATGATCGAAACCTCCTAGTGTGTTCAATTCTCGATGAAGGAGACCTCCAAATTAAACTCTCCAAGAATATAGGATCGGGCTATGAGAACTGGGAGAAGTTTCGTGCTCAGATCTCAAGCGATCTCCCTAGATATGAGTTTTAATGAATCACAGGAAGTCCCCTCGCGGGTCTGTGATTCTGACCGCAGACAAATGTAGAATGATGATAACCCTTCCCGTAGTAAAATCCTCAAACTCCATGGTCATACCGCAACAAACCCAACTGGCCGGAATGGCCCTAGGCCTCAGATAAGCCGGATCGGTGAATCCCTCCCTCGAGCAACCTGCCTCAGACTAGAATGGTGTGGAGGATTCTTCTTGTCCTCGAGACCAAGCCGTGGAACAAGGTGAGTGGATATTTCACCACATCGAAGTTTCTCCCAAGGGTTTGTATATCAAAAACCCCCAAACCTAATGCTCAAGAGCAATAGAAAATGCTAATCCAAAACCGAGAAGACAGGTCCCCAACCTCTTACTTATACTCTTCCTTCTAATTCCCTGTTGAGCTAGGTTAACTCCCGTAGTTAATCTTCATTCTTCTCGTTGAGTTATCTATTACTTCCTTTATCCTTTCCTTCTTAATTCAACTTAAAAAATATAATCGTTAACTTGACTTCTCCCTTCAGCAGGAGACTATGACCTAGTGGGGGTGCCTGTGCCACTGAATGCCCAGGCCACCGAGTCTCCTCCTCACCTCTCTAAGAGGTGGGGGACATTACACGGAGATAGGAAGTGAATCTCAGGGATTGAAGGAAGAATTGAAAACTAAGCATTCTGGATACAGGAAATGGCAGAGAAGGTTTTGATACAAGTTGGCAAATGAGGCTAATCCTCCTTGCTTGGTATCATGTAAACCACTGCCAAGATCTTGCGGGAAGAGGAGAGTAACCTTTTTCCCTGTTGTGGTTGAGCGAGAAGGAAAGGTTGTGTTATAATCGTGGTCTAGCTTGGGGGTGGATAGTGGTAAATCCGTTTGGAGTGACTGAGCCTACGGTTGGGTGGAAATGGGCACCCCTTCTAGTAATCGCTTCACGTTGACTGGTTCTGATAAGTCTTTTCCCTGCCTTATTTGTTGAACTAGAATGATGAATGATTATTTGTTTTTATATATACGTGCATTTTACAATTGTATTCAGTGTGTGAAATGTTATGTTATGCGTATGTTTCTGTCTCCTTGTGAATTCACACTCCCCGTTGATAGACCGTATATCAAGCTTAACCCCGGGAGCTTTCCCGGGCATAAAATGTTTCATGGTCGAGATAGAATATCTCATGCTGACCTGAAACCACCCATATAAAGAAGGGTACTTCTCCCAGACCCCCCTTTCCATGTGAATTTCCAAGGCCAAGTCCCTAATCTGTTCCGCGCAAAGCCCAAGAAAACGATGGTGTGAAGGTCTCGGAAGGGAAGATATTTCCTTGTATGAAAGATGAATGGATGAGATCCTCTCAGAGAAAACCAAGGGCTTTCATGGCCGTTGGCCATGGGAAAGAGTGTAAGAATTAACCCTGGACCCATCCGAACCATGAGTTTAGAAATCGTGCGTCGGGAGAATCGTGAGTTGGAGTGACTAAAACCTCCAAAAACCGAAGTTGTGATGTGAACTGGACCGTAGATACCAGGATCTATCGGGACCCACCTTGACCATCAGATCGGGGAGATCAAAGTTCACACATTGGGACAATCACGCGTTGGTGCGACTAAAACTTCTGAAACCCGAAGTTGTGATGTGATCTGGACCGTAGATCCAAGGATCTTTCGATACCTACCTGGACCATCGGATCTACAAGTTCAGAGTTCATGCATCAGGGAGATTGCATGTTACTGCTCCCAATTCTTCTGAAGCCATATTCGCGAAGTGACCTAGACCGTGGATCTAAGGATCCTATAGGATTTCCCCTCGGTTGTCCGATCCATGAGATTGGAGTTTGTGTTTCAGGAGGATTGCAAGTTACAGAGGCCACCAACCCCGAACGCCGAGATTTCCCTGAGTTAATGGGTTAGACAGTGATTATGCCAGATGTTAAAAGGTTGATGACTGGACCTTCCCCCTCGGGGTAGGACCTTAGAGATGACTTCATATGAGATAGTTTAAGGGAAACCAAAAAAAAAAATTATTATGCCCTGCCCTACTATAAAAGAGTATTTAAGGGGGTGGGTGTGTTGCAATTTGGTATCATAGAATGGTTACATCACTCGGCCTGTTTGGGCTCATGGACGAGCTGTGTAAAAATCACATTAAAGGGTGACACCCTACCTTACTCCCTTCCAAAAAGTCCGGTTAAATCCTTATTATAGAAAAGAATGACATATTATTGTTTTGTGTGTATGTATTTAAGAAATATGAATTATGTATTGGTTATGAACTAATATAATGTTAACTAATAGAAAGTGTTTTTTATGCACTTAAGTAGTCGATAAACCGCAGGAAACTGCAATCATATAGAATGGTGATGTGCCACGAAGTGGGTGATGGCTCCCACAATAGAGACGAAGAGTTTGGCGAGAGGAGGGTGGTAGAGACCCCTCCGGATCTGGCTGAGACTATGAGGAGTCTCATGGTTGAATTATAGAGCTGTAAGGCTGAAAACAAGATATTGATAAAAGATCAAGAGAAGCAAATGAAAATTAACGCAGTCTTGCTGTAGATTTTATCTGAAATACAAAGTCAATTATAGCATGGAACCGACACCTGTCATGTGGACCAACGACAGACAAAGAGGAGTCGAAGTCCACCTGAGATATGGAAATGTGGTCCTTTAAGTGGCCACATTGGGAGGAGTACCTTGAGAAAGGTCCAACCTGGAGATAGGGGACAAGCGTCAGACGAATCCTATGGAAAGGAAACTGGCAACTCAGAGGGATCTTCTAGTAGTAGAACTAGTTCACATTCTCAAAGAAAACACAAGAAACAAAGGCATTCCAAAATTCATAATCTCGAAGAATTCAAGAAGGACAAACCACCCTCTTTCGATGGTGAGATTAAGAAAGGAGAGGAGGCGGAGGCCTGGTTGCTTGGAATAAATAAGTATTTTAGATTCCATGATTTCTCTGAAAACCTAAAGGACTGAGTAGCCACTTTCAACCTGAATTGAAAGGATTCCATTTGGTGGGAAGACCTTAAGAATGTGAAATGGATACATGAAGAGGACCTATCTTGGGAATGGTTTTAGAAACACTTCAGGAATAAGTATCTGTTGGAAAAATATTTCGACGAGAACACTAAAGAGTTCTATGAACTCAAGCTGGGACAACTCACCATAGAGGAATATGTCAACAGATTCCTTGATTTGTTGAGGTATATACCTTACATAAAAGAAGAAAAGGAAAAGGTGCAATTATTCATCAATGGGTTACCTAAGACCTACCAGAACAGAATTGAGTTTGACGAGCCAAAGACCCTAGAAGACACTATCCAGAAGGAGAGATATTGTTATGAATAGTTTGGGCCTCAGACAGAACGTTGCAAGGAATGTAAGAAAAATAATAGTTCGGGGTTCTAGAAAAAGGGTTTTAAATCCCAAAGATTTAAAAACTATAAGAAGGATTCAAGGATGAGCTTTCCTACCCGAAGTGTACACGAGCATAATTTCCCCTCCCAGAGTGGAAATAAACATTTTGGATCAACCCCAGGAAAGACTGATAACCCAAAGAAATAACCCTTGAAATGATGGAGTTGTGGTGAAGAACATATGCTAAGGGATTGTCCTCACAGACACCAAAATAGTAGGAGATTTTAAACCATCCAAGAAGCTACCACCGTCAATTGCATGGCCAAGAGTATGCCACGAATTTATGCAGCTGTGGATAATAACCAAGTCGACTACCAAGCCTCAGTGGTGGAGATGGAAGGTATGATCGCCAACCATCTAATATCTATTTTAATTGACCCTGATTCAAATTTGAGTTATGTGGCCCCTCAGACCATTGATAAGTGTAAACTGCATCCACATAGACATACTAAGCCATGGTTGGTACAATTAGCCACTTGCACCAAAAGAAAAATAGCGGAGGTCATACTAGCCTGCCAATTCATTGTGGATGGATTAGCCACCCAAGCTGCCCTTAACATACTTCCCCTAAGATCGTATGACTTGTTGATTGGTATGAAATGGCTAGCTGCACATAAAACTATGCTGGATTTTTTCCATAAAAAATTAGAATGTGTAAATGAAAAAGGTAGAAGGATAACCCTCCAAGGGATCCAAAAACCTATCTCGGTGAGACGAATATCGACCCTTCAAATGAAGAAGTGTTACAGAAAGGGATGTCCTTTATATGCAAAAAAAGTGTCTGAATATATTGAGAATGACAGGCCAAGACTAGAAGACCACCCCGTACTAAGAGACTATAGAGATGTTCTTCCAGAAGAGGTATCAGGTCTACCTCCGAGAAGGGACATTGACTTCTCAATAGAACTTACACCAAGAGCAGTGCCAGTATCTAGGACCCCCTATAGGATGAGTAAACCCGAGTTAGTTGAGATCAAACTACAACTAAAGTAAATGATGGAAAAAGGCTATATCTAGCCTAGCCTGTCTCCATGGGGAGCACCAGTCCTGTTTGTGAAGAATAAAGATGGTACACTCCGACTGTGCATAGATTATAGACAACTCAATAAGGTAACCATAAATAACAAATATGCCTTACCCAGAATCGATGATTTGTTTGATCAATTGGGGGGTGCTTCCATTTTATCAAAGATTGACTTAATATCTGGGTACCATCAAGTCCAAATCAAGGATGAAGACATCCAAAAAACCACCTTCATGACAATATATGGTCACTACGAATTTGTAGTAGTACCATTTGGATTAACCAATGCCCCTGCCACTTTTATTTGCTTGATGAACAATGTTCTCAGCAAATTCCTAGAAAATTTTGTATTGGTTTTTATTGACGATATATTAATCTACTCCAGGAATAGAGAAGAACATGAGGAACATCTTAGACTTGTACTTCAAGTGCTAAGAGAGCATCATCTCTACGCCAAATTTAGCAAGTGCGACTTTTTCCAGAAGAAAATACATTACTTGGGCCATGTCATATCTGAAGAAGGGGTAGAAGTAGACCCTGACAAGATCAAATCCATCATGGAATGGGCTACCCCAAAGGATGTTTTATATATCATATCCTTTATGGGTTTAGTAGGATACTATAGGAGATTTATAAAAGGGTTTTCCAAGATTGGTTGTCCAATCACTGCCCTCCAGAGGAAGGGGGTTAAATTCATTTGGACACCAGAATGTGAAGAAAGGTTTCAGTCACTAAAACACCTTCTGACCCATGCGCTCGTGATGAAGATCACCGATCCCGATAATGAATTCCTTGTGTGCACAGATGCCTGCAAGGAGGGACTCGGAGGAGTCCTTATGCAATAAGGAAGCGTAGTTTTCTATGAATCCCAAAAAATTGAATGAACATGAAGTCAACTATGTGACCCATGATCTAGAGTTGGCCGCCATAGTGCACACTTTGAAAATGTGGAGGCATTACCTCCTGGGTAGGAAATTTGTACTTATGACAGAGCACTGTGGATTGTGGCACATGTTTGACATACAAAACTCAATGCTAGACAAGCTAGGTGGATGGCCCTCCTTAGCAATTTTTATTTTGAAATCAAGCATATCAAAGGAAAGGAAAATAAGGTGGTTGATGCCCTTAGAAGAAGTATGAAAACAATTCAACTAAAAGTGGTGAGCACCTACAAGACAAATTCCAGGGAAATAGTTAGGATTTCACAGGAAACAAATGCATTCTTCCAAACCGTGACCTCATACCTGGAGTAAGAACCTGCAGGGATAAAGTATGAAGGCTACCAAATGCTAGATGGAGGTCTACTGACTTACCGAAATAGGCTATATATTCCAAGTTGTGATGACTTGAAGAGGTTCATAATGGGCAAATTGCAAAAGAGACCATACACCAGCCATCCGAGATATCAGAAGATGGTCACGGCCACTATGAAACAATTCTATTGGCCTGGATTGAAGAAATACATAGCTGAGCATTTAGCTAAATGTCTAGAATTCCAACAAGTTAAAGCAGAACACTGTCACCCAAAAAAAATTATGTTGGCCTGGATTATTAGAACCTCTACCAATCTCGGAATGGAAATGGGAGACCATCTCCATGGATTTCATCACCGGATTACCAACATCGACCAAGAAGAATGAAACCATCATGGTAGTGGTGGATAAATTGAGCAAGTTTGCTCATTTTATTCTCGTCAAATCGACTTGCAAGGAAATAGATATTGCCAACATATTCATGAAGGAGATATTTAGATTACATGGCATGCCTAAGAAGATCGTGTCTGACAGAGACACAAAATTTACTTCAAACTTTTGGAAATCCTTGATGGTTGGTCTGGAGACCAAATTATTTTTTAGCACAACTTGTCATCCTCAAACTGATGGATAGGCGGAAAGAGTAAACCAAATATTAGAAGACATGCTAAGGATGCATGTAATGCATCAACCTAAAAACTAGGAAGATTACCTGCCACTGGTGGAATTTGCCTACAACAACGACTACCAAGAATCACTAAAGATGAGCCCTTTAGAAGTCCTCTATGGTAGGTTGTGCAACACTTCTGTCAGTTGGATTAATCCTGTGAACAAAATTACAATTGGAATCGACATGTTGAAAGAAATGGAACAACAAGTGATTCAGATAAATCAAAATCTGAAAATCGCTCAGAACGGACAGAAAAGTTATGTCGACAGAAAGAGAACCCCTAGATAATTCAAGACGAGAGACCACGTCTATCTCAGAGTTAGGCCCAGGAAGAGTTCCTTAAGGATGGGAGCTTGTTCCAAGTTGACACCTTGGTATTGTGGACCCTTTGAAGTTCTAGATAGAGTGGAACCTGTAGCCTATATGCTAGCACTTCCTCCCATAGTAAAAGCACATAATGTTTTCCATGTTTCATTGTTGAAGAAATATGTACATGATTCTAATCATATAATTGACTAGTCTGTGATCCAGGTGGAACCGGAGGGAGAATTCCTACCAGAACCACAATGCATACTAGACAGGAAGGAAACCCCACTCAGGAACCTAACCATTTCATAGTTCAAGGTGCAGTGGAAACACTTTGGCCCAGATGAGGCCACATGGGAACTAGAGGATGCCATGAAACATGCATACCCATTTTTGTTCACTTTTGTACATACAGGACATGTTAATAGATAGAACATCAAGAACAATGTTCCTTTAAGGGGGAGGGAATTGTGACACCCTGTTTCCCCCAATTTGTAAATATAACTATAAATGGCCAAAAGACTATGGTAAAATTTACATGTGTGAATATTGATTCGATGGGCCTTTGATTGAAAGGTGAATGAATGTGAACCAAGTTAATTACTAAGAAAATGGACAACTGTTGCATGACTCCTGGAAGGGGGGTGAAGGGGACCAAGAATGGTTGCGTTAACCTTCACCAAACCCGTGCTTATTGGATTTAACTTCTCTTGGAACAGAACATTCCTCTGACCCATAAATGAATTATAGTCACGCTAGTGGGTGGGAAGACCTCCTCAATAGTTAATGAGGGGATGGGGCATAACACTCATTCGTAAGTTTTCTAGACATGACCATGGACTGGGAATTCGAGCCACACACGACCTTGCTGAAAGAGGAAAGAAAGGAAGGTGTGGTGGGAAGAGGAAGAATGTGCCTACGAAGAGCATGGAGACAGGAAGTGAATCTCAAGGATTGAAGGAATAATTGAAAACTAAGCGTTCTAGATACAAGAAATGGTAGAGAAGGTTTTGATACAAATTGATAAATGAGGCTAGTCCTCCTTGATTGGTATCGTGTAAACCATTGCCAAGATCCTGTGGGAAGAAGTGAGTAAGCTCTGTCACTGTTGTGGTTGAGCGAGAAGGAAAGGTTGTGTTACAATCGTGGTCTAGCTCAGGGGTAGCTAGTGGTAAATCCATTTGGAGTGATTGAGCCTACGGTTGGGTGGAAACGAGCACCCCTTCGAGTAGTCTCTTCACATTGACTGGTTCTGATAAGTCTTTTCCCTTCTTTAATTGTTGAGCTAGAATGGTGAATGATTACTTGGTCTTATATATATGTGCATTTTACAATCGTCTTCTGTGTGTGAAATGTTATGTTATGCATATGTTTACGTCTCCTTGTGAATTCACAATCCCCGTTGATAGACTGTATATCCATCTTAACCCCGAGAACTTTCCCAGGCATAGAACGCTTCACGGTCGAGATAGAAGATATCGTGCCAACCTAAAACCACCCATATGAATAAGGGTACTTCTCCTAGACCCCCCTTGCCATGTGAATTTCCAGGGCCAAGTCCCTAACCCGTTCCGTGCAAAGCCTAGGAAAATAGTGGTGCGAAGGTCTTGGAAGGGAAGATATTTCCTTGTTTGAAAGACAAACAGATGAGATCCTCTTGCCGGAAACAAAGGGATTTCATGGTCGTTGGCCATAGAAAAGAGCGTGGGAATTAAACCTGGACTCATCCAAACCATGAGTTTGGAAATCGTGCATCGGGAGAATCGCGAGTTGGAGCGACTAAAACCTTCGAAAACTGAAGTTGTGATGTGAACTGGACCGTAGATCCCAAGATCTATCGAGACCCACCTTGACCGTCGGATCAACGATATCGGAGTTCGCACATCGAGAGAATTGTGCATTGGTGCGACTAAAAATTCTGAAACCTGAAGTTGCGATGTGATCTGGACTGTATATCCAAGGATATTTTGGGAGCCGCTTGGACCATCGGATCACGAGTTCAGAGTTCGCGCATCGAGGAGATTGCTTGTTAGTGATCCCAATTCTTCTGAATTCCCAGTCGCGAAGTGACCGAGACTATGTATCTAAGGATCCTACAGGATTTCCCCTTGGTCATCCGATCCATGAGATTGGAGTTTGTGTTTCGGGAGGATTACGAGTTAAAGAGGCTACGAACCCTGAACACCGAGATTTCCCTCAGCTAATGGGTTAGATGATGATCATGCCATATGTTAAAAAGTTTGATGGCTAGACCTTCCCCCTCGGGATAGGACCTTAGATATGACTCGAGATGAGATATTTGGAGGGAAACCAAAAACAAAAATTCTTATGCCCTTCCTTACTATAAAAGAGTATTTAGGGGGCGGGTGTGTTACATTTTTTGATGTCTAGGGTTTTGAGATTCATGTTTATCATAAAAAATCTTTTAGAGCCTCATTGTAATCATCTTCTTGCAAATGAGCGTAGACGTCACATCCCTTATTAGAGATAAAGCTGCAACCATTCTAGCGAGTCTTGCACTCTATATTTTCACAGTCTCTTTACAATTATTTCATTAATAGAAATCAAGTATTGTTGTATTTCTCTATTTCTGGAAATTTTCATGAGTATTTCATTGTAATATCTCTTCTTTCATTTCGTTCCAAAAATAATCTGGGTCAAGGCTTCTTAAAATTGCTTCAAACTCCATCCAATGCTTCTTACAACTTAAGAGGGGAATGGATAAAAATGTCAATTCTTGGCTAAATCATTGGAAATAGAGGAGGAGGCTACCCTATAGAATATTGATACCATTAAAAATACTTACATTTAGATTTAAGGAGAAATTATGGTGAAATAAAGAATTCTAGGATAAGAGAAAACTAAGGTACTATAAAGAGGTCATTTATCCTAATCTATAATATCAAAAGTATTTTTCCATTATAACTAGTGTAATGAAGAAAATCAGCATTGCCAAAAAAAGAATGAACTCTCATGAGCTCCATAGTGAAGCAAGGAATTCGACGATGCCTCAAATGCTTTTAATATTTTATCATTGAAATTTATATAGATATTGATAAAAATAATGAATCTCTTGTTTAAATTTGTGTCGATGAAATTCATGTTAATATTGACCTAATAATTGTTGTGCAACAGAACCATAAATTAAACAGATTTAAATGGCACAAATTACAACATGGAGACAACAACAATCACAAAAATTAACACAACGATTTTACATGGTAAAACCCTATACATGGAAATATCCACGTGACAATTATATTCGGTTTATATATCATTCAAGGGAGATATTACATCAGCCAAACCAGTCTTACACACTCACTCATTCCCTCATGCGATTTTCCTCTACAGTCTTACATAGATATATAACAGTTCTCACATAGTTACATGAAACTAATTACAATTAATGTGCTCCTATCCCTATTCTAATTCTAGTTGTTTTGACCCAACTAGATACTGAATAATAGGGGACATAAAATGTGCCCAATATCTAAATACGTGTGCAAATTGTTGGCATATCTCAAGAATCTCCACCTTGACAACAAATTTCATTAAATATGATTGTCTAATTTTGGTCATCACGTATTCTTCAAGCCAAGAGAAGCCAAGAACCACTGCAGCTTCTCTAATAACACTAGTTTCATGAAGACATCTGTATGGTTTCCTTGAGTTTGGATTTTCTCAAGGATCACTCCGCCTCCAACATGTCTTCTAAAATGATGCTTTGAGACATATGTTAAGGTATATCTACTTCTATCCAAAATACTTGCAAAATCTAAATTACAATTACCACAGACTAAACCAGTGAAACCATTATAGGTGACACTTGTGCCTCTAAAAATATGAAGCACCCATTTCACTGTTTCACCTGAGTTTTCCATGTGATTGGCAATATCAACTGAATTTCAAATATCTGGTCTTAACTAGTTCATTACATACAACAAACATCCTACTGCACTGGCACACGATATACGAGACATAACCTTTTCTTCTTTATAAATAGAACCAAAACTTGAAGAAAACTTATAATGGAAAGAAATAGAGATATTAACAGGTTCCAAAATATTCATACTGAACTTTATTAGTATCGATTTTTGTTGTGATAACCACAACTTACCATGTATACCGTCTTTGGGTACTTCTATGCTCAAAATTTGTTTTGTTTCTCCTTGGTCCTTCATTTGAAATGTCATATCCAACTGAGCCTTTATCTCATTAATGTCAACCATGCTTCATCTTGCAACGAGCATATCATCAGTAAATAACATCATGATAATGAATTTACTATTAACAATATAGTCATACTTACCCCTTGAATTTGTTTTTCTCACCATGCAGGATTCAAACCTCTTGTACAGTTTCCTGGGTACCATTAGGCCATACAATGAATTCTCTAGCATGCAAAAAAATCTTCCATTGCAATATTGAACGAACCCTTTTGGTTGTTCCATACACACTATATCTCTGTTAACGACAATTTTGTGGGAAGTAGGATCCCACACTCTACATTCCTTTTCTCCATCATCATAACTAACAGAGATATAAAACAAGAAGGAATTTATAAAGATTATAAGTTGGGAAATAATTTACAACATACGAGTACCTACAACTCTTTCTTGCTCATATGACCTTGTTTCTTCTTCCATAAACAAGAAGATACATATGTCACCGCAGATGCGAATTCAATACTTCCTTCCAGCTTATAAAGTTTATCAACCATTGTTGCCTTCATCACTACTAAATTGCCTTTCGACACTTTGAGTGCTCCACCTTGACCTGTATACTTATATCCACCAGAATCCAAAACCCTTAATGAAATAAAATTCAACTTAATCTTAGGTACATATCTAACATTCGTTAATTCTCTAACAATACCATCAAACATCTTGATTCTAATACTTCCAACCCAATTAGTTTTACAGGGAATACCATTTCCCAGAAACACTACACCCTCATCAATAGATTGGTAATAAATGAACCGGTTTCTATGTGAACACATGTGATGGGAGGCACCTGAATCTAACTTCCATTCTTCTTGATATCATAAGCTACTAGAAACGGCTAAAACTTCATCAGCCATACTTGAATTTGTTGCAGCCAAATTTGCTTCTTTCGTAGAGTTCTCCTCAGATTCTTTTCTTTTCCAACAGTCTTTCTTGAGATGCCTTGTTTTACCACAGTACCATCATTTTACTCTACCCTTTCTACCTCTTGACTTAGATGATGAAGAATTTCTTTGATTCTGCTCTTTGGGACGACCTCTGATCACCATCACCTCTAAAGTTAAGGTTTCTTGACTAGATTTTCTCCTCATCTCCTCATCCAACAAAACTCTCACAACACAGTCATAATCTAAAACATTTGTTGAGCTAAATCTAATAGAAGTGACTAGATTATCTCAAGACTCGGGAAACAAACACAAAAGTGTAATAGCCTTATCTTCATCCTCGAGTTTAACTTCCATTCTAGTCAATTGAATTATAAGGGTATTAAAGGTATTGAAATGGTTAACAACTTTCACACCTTCTTTCATTCGCAAACTGTATAATTGCTT